>JBBPDC010000038.1:13284281-13306363 GCA_037974485.1 Hemigrammopetersius urotaenia
ACAGTGTCCAAGTAAATTATTTAGTTGGATCTGACTCCATTTTTGACTCCAGAATCAAGCAGAGATAATAATGGCATGATAAGGACAGATCAGTAGCAATTATCCTGCATTTATTCTTTCATAATCGAATGTTAATGCAATAAACTTTATGCGGGGACATGACATCTTTAGTCCCTGCAGAAATAACACACATCTGTCAGGAGGGCCAGAAAACCACTTCACGCAAGTATGCAAATAGGCATTGGTTGTCATGGCACCAGTAGTTTGATGTGTCTATGGAAGAACTGGTTCATTTGTATGAACATAAATAAGGCACACCACTGCCTTTTCATTCCAACAGAACCTGAACACATCTCCCTGACAAGTTGTGGTGCTACTGGAATAACACAATGTTCTGTTTACAGATGCTGTTGTGTGTGCTTATTTGCCTGCTTGAGCATTGATGGCCCAATGTTTGAAGATTTCTAAACCAGATTAAGCAAAGAAAGTAAAGCTTATTTATGAAGTACTTTTCGCAGAGAGACACCATGAAGCACCAAATCATACAATTCCATAAAAATTGTAAAATGTATAATATCAAATAAACAAAGGTATACTAATAAAAGCTGCTTTAGATGGGCCTTAAACTGTTTTACCAAATTGCACCAATCTCAGTGCTGGTGGCATTCTGGCAGCAACAGATTGAAATGAATGCACCTCACGTGTCTTCAGCCTGGTGCAAGGCATAGAAAGAAAGGCTAGGATCGCAGGGCGCGACTGGTGGTGTAAGATTGCAGGAGGTCCACAATGCATTGAGAAGCCTGACTATGTAGGGCTTTATAAGTAAGAAAGAGGATTTCATATTGTATCCTAAATTCCTAAAAATCAAGACAAATTCTGGCCATCTGTTAGGTTTGAATCTGGTACTCAAATCTAAACGTGTGCTTTATGGGCCCTGTGTGGTGAAATGTGGAATGGAAAACTGCAGCAAGAGATAGCAGCTGTGCAGAAAGTTACATATTCTACTCACTTGATTAAAAGTTCTCACATTTATCCTTTGGCTTTTAAAACTAGGCATCAATTTGTATTAGGGTCTCAGAAGACATTGTTGAGAGGCTTTCTTTAACAGTGGCAGCAGACACAGCAGTAAGATAAATGTATGAGTTTGATATGAGACCTAATGAGTATTTGACAGAAAATACTGTGGCCATAACATGCACATGCAATCCCGTTATTATTTCATGAACTATTTTTTTCAGACACGGCAAAATAACATCAATGTATATTTCAGTCCTAAAAAGTTGCATGGTAACCTGTAGTGTTAGTAGATCAATCAGTAATGCAGGCGCACTGTAAGGTGCATCAAGACATTTTACACTGTGCCTGTGCTTATATGCATATCTAACCCTCATGATAAAGTATGATAAAGAAACATAAGAGCACAAGCTATTTGTATTGCAGTGTAACAGTGCAGTTGTAATGCATCATTCACATTCTTTTGTTGAGCATGATTCTGGCCTAAATATTATCCCAAAGAGCTCAAAAATGTACTTACCTTCAAGAAATGCAAACTCATCAATTGCCTCAATTGCATTGTCTGTGAAAAGATGCACAATTGTTTAAAAAAAATGCCCGTACAAAAATTCAGCCCTTACAAAAATTCAACTCACCTAGATCTTTCCTTTGTAATGTTTTCCTTTTTCCTTGTTGTGCATAAACAAGGGCATCCTTGGCTATCATTTCCACAAAGAGCTCCTTTAAGGACAAAGGCAAACTATTACCCTCTTGAATTAGGAAAAGTTAAAGGAATATCATGACAAATATCATAATAAGCTAGAACTGTGCCCCAGCATAATGACACTACATTAAACACAAGCACGTACACACCTGCAAAACTAAATGTGAGGCATGTGCATTGCATTTCTAATTGTAACATTAACACTTTACAATTGAGCCTCAGGTACAGTATATGGACAAAAGTACTGAGACGCCCAAGCATTACTACAACAGGAACATTAATGACATTGCATTCAAATTTAATATGGAGTTGGCCCCTTCTTTGGAGCTAAAACCACTCTTCTTGGAAGGGTTTCCAAGATTTTGGAGTGTTTATGTGAGAATTTGTGTCCATTCATTCTGTAGAACATTTATGCGATTAGGCACTGATGTTGGACGAGAAGGCCCGACTCGCAGTCTCCGTTCCAGGTCAGTTCAAAGGTCAGGGCCAGTCAAGTTCTTCATCCAACTCATCCGACCACGAATTTATGGACCTTGCTTTGCAGTCATGCTGGAATAGAAAAGGGCCTTCCCAAAACTGTGTCCACAAAGTTGGAAACATGCTGTTGTCCAGAATGTCTTGGTATGCTTAAGCATTAAGATTGCACTTTATTGGAAATAAAGAGTCTAGCCAGCCCACAAACTGAAAAAACAGGTGTCCAAATACTTTTGTCCATTTAGTGTACGTCTCTTCTCCAAGGAAGCATTAGCCACATTTGCTAATGTTAGCTTGGGAAAACAGCACTACATGAAGATGTTTCGCTCACCGTGGCCTTGGCTATGATGAACACAGACTCCTGGCTCGCCAGGCTTACATCAGGGTCAGCCTTCATCAGAGCTTTGATGCGGGACAGGGGGAGTTTGGCCAGCCGCGTGTGTGCCCCCGTAGGGCTGCTGTTCTGAGTTCCGGTCTCCTCTCCTTCTCCTCGGGGCTCCTCTTCAGCTCCGCCGCGGTCCGGTTCTCCCTCTGCAGGGACCCCACTCACCGCTACAGTTGCTGCCATCGTCCAGCGGGTTTTCAATATGCACTGGAGGGAATTACCAGTCCAACCATGCGGTTAAAACCGTGAAAATAGACTCGAATTGGGGCGACCACGCGCTACTTTCTCCCGCCAAATCAGACTGTAAACACTAGGTAGGGGCGGGGCCGAGGAGCCCACGTCATGACGTGCGTGTGTTTTATGAGTAACAATTAAAAAACCCTTAAAAATTAACAATTACAATTATATATATAAAAATAAACATTTATAAATATATTGTATAATTTTAATTTGCAAATGTAAGAAACGCCACCCCTTTTCTTAAATAATAACAATATTTAAATTATAAATGTAAGTCCAGTATTTATAAATATTATGTATAAATATAAGTAGCTGTTGGCCTAGTGGTTAGGGAGTCCGAAGGATCGAATCACAGAACCGCCATTGGCACAACTCAGGTACTCTTAGTTGTGGTACAGAAATAGCAGTTGTAACTGCTAGATCCTTAAGTGCTCAGTTTTTAGTACAATATTCCTTTACATGATCCATTCCCTGTGTTGGATCATTACTAGTGAATGAAGAAATGCCTGAGGGACCTGGGTTTAGGCTTAGAAGTTAAGTTTTTTGTGTCTGTACTGCATTATCCTGACCTCAGACTAAAATCCTAAAGACAGATGGTTTTCACATTAAAATGAACTGTTTTTTTTATATTTATACTGTCACAATACTATTTTTCTGAATGTGGTAATAGCACTGCCACATTAAAAACATGATGGAAAGTAAGTCACATCATTTAAACCCTCAAAAGAATTAAGCTGAATAGCCGATAAATTGGCACTATTTGTCCATTGTTACTTTCTCCATCTTTCACAGGGCCTACATTCTTATTCTTATTAGAATTCTTATTATACTACATTTTAAAAGTCTACAGTTTGGTAACCACACTGCGCTTATTTGGTATAAAAATTTTATTTGATTGGATGAGGAATATGATGAAATAAACAAGTTACTGAAGGCCTCCAGTGAAAAAAATGTTAAATGTTAAATGTTGGACACGCTCTGGTTCAGTTTGAAATGTCTTATACAACACAGTGTTGTTTTCTGCATATCACCTATTAAATAGTAACTGTTTATTTAACACAAAACAAGAGATTTGCTCTAAATGTAACGCAGATGCCAATGAGGTTGACCAGTCAGGTGTTCTGTTCAAAAGGCAAATCTTTGTTAATCTGAGCCAAACCAAATAGAACTGAAAATGATTTCTTTGTCAGTGTACTTGTTTACAGAGTTTGACATTAAGCTGTACACTAATATGTGAATATGAATATAAATTGAATTATTGATTGGGGGGAAATATGAAAAGAAGATCATTGTGACAATCAATATTGCTTAACAGTTTGAGTTGAACTCGGTGCCCCTCAGGTTCACAGCTCAGGTGCTGCAGCACATGGATAAAGTGTGTCTGCAGTGTTTCCACAGGCATGTGTCGGTTCAGATATGTTCTAATACGTTCTCCTAATTGGATTGAACACCAGTGATCTTCAGAGGCTTTAGAGACAAAGTGCTGTAATTCTCAGTGTAGTCGACTCTCTTGCACAGGTACAAGCATGAAGGATCCTCAGCTATCAGGTAACTGTCCATCTGTTACACTTTCTACACACCTGAGCAGAATATAAATATAACGTTGAGGGTGTACTTCTCAGTGGTTGTTTATTTCTCAGTGGTTGTTGTCTGGTTGTGTCATTTTGTCTTTATGTAGAAATCAGTTGTAGCTTGTCTGAGCATCAGTGTCTGCCACATTTGATCATAAAATGCTATACTTGTACTGGTGTATTTTATAACTTCTACAGGCCAGGTCTGTTGACACTGCGATATTTTTAAGCATGTATTTTAATTACTCAGGTTAGAAATAGAAGTAACTGTCAGTGCCTCCTGTCAGAAACAAAATGTGTAATGTGTTCACATGCTGTGTCCACCAATCTTAATGAATGCACCTTTTGTAACTACAAAAAATGGCCTGCAACACAACAGCTACAACAGAATGTGCATGTTCTGTATATTTAACCTACTCTACTGACTGAAATGAAAATGAGCTAAAGGTTAAAGTTGATTTTGTTAAACAATACTGAAAAATGTGCTGAAACTAGTGCTGTGGATTTTCTGTGATCTATAATTAGAAATACAGCCAGGCTGCAGTCTGTGATTCTAAAACTGGACTGTAATCCCAAACTGCTACGACATCGTTTCCCATTCGGACAAGCAGCCTTGCCCACGCATGCAAAAGATAAACTGGGATTAGACTGAAAGCAATGGAACATCATGAACTATAAAGGCAAAGTCAAATCCATTAAAGTGCAGCTTTAAGTACTAGTGCTGGCATTAGCATATAATATTCAGTAATCTCATCTAGGTTTATTATGAAAACGATTCACCATTATTGAAATTAATATATCCAATATTAATGTATCTGCTAATGCAAACTGTAATGTAATAAATGTATTCATGCAATAAATAATGTAAGTAATCATTAATCTGTCTAACAATGTAAGCACTTGTACTTAAATTGTTGCTCTATACATTAAACACTTTTCATTAGTTGTAGTACAGAAATAGTAGTTGTAACTGTCATATTACAAACACTGAGATCCTTAAGTGTTCGGTTTTTAATACAAGATCCATTTACATGCTCCATTTCCTGTGTTGGCTCATTACTAGTGAGGAGGAAATGTCTGAGGGACCTTGGGTTTAAGGTTAGACGTCTGTACTGGGCTATCCTGACCTCAGCGTAAAATCCTACAAACAGATGGCTACTCCTTTGGCGCTGTCATGATTATCCATTTTGACCCAGGCTGTCGCTAATGGAAGGTCAATCAGTCAGAAGAGGTGTAGCTTAGCTGAGATGGACCAAGAATAGGAAATGCCCACATATTTAGGTGTACCTTTACAGTTACGTTTATGTCAAGTTCCTAACTGATTACATAAAAATTTCTATTTATATTTATTGTACTTAAAACATATATCATGTCATATCATTTCATATTTTTTGGGGAATAGAACAGATTAGAATAGAATAGAAAGCGAGCCGTTTATTTTCTCTTTAACATTGTGGGTATATCCCAATGTCAGAAAACGGACAAACTGTATTTAAAGAAGCCTCTTTTCCTCTCAGTGTTAAAGAAAGACCACTAATTGAATTAGACCCCCGAAAGGGTGGACACTGCTTGCGGCAGTCTGCTGTTCTTCTGACCTCAAACAACTGGCACTGATGCAGGACCTTAAGTGTGTGGAAAGGTTAATCCCATCATAGTTGTTCCATTTGAAACTCCAGTAACAAGTCCAGTAAACCCTGTTCAATTACATTTAAATGAATGACTAGAGGGTAGATTTACCAAGACATATATTTAAAGTGTTGCCCCCTACATGCATATGACTGGAATGTACAGGATTACTTGACTTAGTGACAGGCAGTGTTAAGCTTGGTTGTCCTTATGCTTCAACACAGCTAATACTGTCTGAGCACATTCATTCACATTTATCTTCTCTGATGTTCTCAATCACTGACATTGTATAACCAGTCTGACCCATAAATAATAGTGTTGGTTTTGCCCTTGCTGTAATTTCTCCATATTCTATAATGTAATACACTTGTTTTTTGACCTAATCTGTATTATTTGACTGCATCTGTAGTATAGGATTACTATTGACAAAAGTGTCTTTGGAAACCCAGTGGCTCAAAATACACTTCTCATTCAAATACAAAGACTTTAATTTGGCTTGATTCCCTGCTTTGCACAGCTTCCACTCTTTGTAGAAGGCTTTCCACAAGACTTTGCAGGGTTCTGTGAGGGCCAGTCAAGTTCTTCCACACTGAACTCATCCAACCATGTCTTTATGGACCTTGCTTTGGCACTGAAGCACAGTCATGCTGAAATAGAAAATGTGTCCCAAAGCATTGTGTTGTCCACAATGTCTTGGTATACTGAAGCATTAGGATTACCCTTCCCTGGAAGGAAGCGTCTTGCCCAAACCCTGAAAAACAGGTGTGTCCTAATACATTTGTCCATATAGTGTAGAATTTGCAGGTGCTTTAGCAACTGTGCTTCAAAACAATGGGTTTTCCACATAAACAGAAATGCCCTGAAATTACTGAGCCTCTGTTACAGATCTGGCAGAGATTAGAGTGAAACATGCAGACTCTCATTGACTATTACTGACATTATTCTCCTCCTTGCTTAGGTACCAAATTTCACAAGGTCTGGTCAAAACGGCACGCGGATAAAAAAACAAGCAATGAAACAGTCGCCAAATCCACCAGACCTGTACTGCCGGCACCCAGAACACCAGCTTTAACAGCAGAGCAAAGAATGAAGCAGACGCCATTTGAGAGGGTCGTCTATGACATGTCCCACAATGAACGAGTTGTCAGTGACATCATTTTGGGCAAAAGGGTGGCCTTCTATGAGCTCCGGGGAGAAATAGGCACTGGCAATTTCTCACAAGTCAAACTTGGTGTTCATGCCTTAACAAAAGGTGAGAATTGTGGAATTGTGGAATTTTATACTATAAAACGTGTAACACCTGAGATTGTGGAGAAATCTGTTCACAGTAATTCTGTGTATAAGGGACTTGATTTATTCTCTCATTCTTAAAGTACTAAATCCAGTTGGTAACTGGATTTAGCTCAGTGGGAACTTAGTGACTCCTTTCATACCATTTAATGCTTTTATATAAGCAGTGAAAGTTAATATACTGTGCCCCATTCAAAAATGTAAACACTCCTTTGCCTCACATTTATATGAAGAACATTGAAAGTTTTGTTTTCAGCCTGGATCTTTCTTGTAAGAAAGTTATAGACAGTTATAAGTAGCTATAAGAAGATGTAAGAAGTTATAGCTCATGTGACTAAACGATTTTTCTATTCAATAGACCAGTGTTTCCCCAAAACTGGTTGTAAAGAACCACTCCAAGGCACATTTTTTGTATTTTCCCTGAGATGAAGTTTATTAACAAGATGAGTTACTGCTGAGTCTGCTGGAGACATTTTCTGCTAAAACGTTCAATTCTGGATTTTATCAGACCTTCTATATGGTTTCAGCCATACAGGCCCCAACAGTATACAGGCCCCTTCTATATGGTTTCAGCCATACAGGCCCCAACAGTATTCAGTAACATTTAACAACAACTGCACATGCCTATGACCAGAGGTGATCTGCTCACATAAGCACTTTGTAATCCAATCAGATTTGCAGGACCCCCTTTGTGAATGCAAACATGTTTTCTACATCTCTTTAATCTGTTTGGAGGCACTGTAAATGTAGATGCCTGGAGGAAAGCTGAAGGAATGCGGGGGTCCTTGACTACAAACCCCTATTAGGCACATAGTTTTGCTGAACTTTATATTAAAACTTGGAGAAGATTCCAGTTAAATTGGTCTCGCCCCCCTCCCCTAACCCCCTCTACCATACCTTTGTATAATACACTCACTTGTTCTCTCTGCTAATGCTGCCCCCCTCCTTTCTCCCCAGAGCGTGTTGCAGTCAAGATTCTTAATAAAATGCGCCTGGACAAGAAGACACAGACTTTATTCGCTTCCGAAATCTCTTGCATGGAAAGACTGTCGCATCCCAATATTGTGCGTATTTATGAGGTGGTAGAAACAAGTAAGCACTTGTACTTGGCCATGGAATATGGCAGTGGGGGAGACCTCTTCTCACGCATCAGCACCAGAGGGCGACTGCCAGATTTGGAGAGCAAGCTCATCTTCGCCCAAATCATCTCTGCACTCAAATACATGGTGAGAGAGGTGCAGTTACAGTTGGCAGGGTAGCTAATGAGCAATGCAAAACCAATTAATGTCATGCCAAAAAGTGTGCCAGACTCATCACCTACTTCAAACCGTCTCAGACCACATGTAGAAGAAAAATAACAATAATAGCAGTCTTGTTTTTTTCTAACAATGACTGACATACTGTCATCTGTGAAACCGGACAATTACCCCAAAAAATTCAGGCTTAAAGGAGCATTATGGTCAAAGTGAAATTAAAAATTAAACCATTGCTACCACTTCTTGTACTCATGCTTACCTCCTCCTATAATAATGGAACAAATCGCTTAAAAGTTTCATGGTGCCTTCTGTGGATACATTAGAGCAGGCTTTTTGGATTTTACTGCTAGCTGGCAATGGCAGCAGAAGAAAGCCAGGTAGACAGAACCCAAAGAACTTTATTGCTAGGAAGCCAAATATCCTGTGTGTATTTGTTAATATTTAGATAAATGATCAGTGCATTTCTTGATCTCTGTGTGTGAGATTTCCAATATTTGTTTGCAATATTTGCCCAGTGGCTTCTGGGTATTGTAGTCAAACTGATGGATGAAAATGCAAAAAAAATAAATAATGACAGAAATTCATTATTTGATAAGTTGAAAGTCACAGTACTGCACCACTGAATACATACATATTTTCAAACACTTTTAAATATTAGTTTTACATTTAAGAGAATGTCCTGGTGGCTACTACCACTGTTTTAGCAATTGTGCAATGCATTTGATCCATTTTAATAGATAACGGAGATGTCACACAGTTTGAAGCAAGTGTGTGATAATTAAAACACGCAGTTTGCATTATGCTTATTGATGGGGTATAAGCTTGCATTAATCCTTGGCTGTGTAGGCAAGTAACTCCAGTGCAAAACATTTGGTAGACCAGAAATCCTTAACTGAGAATGTAGGTGAATATCAGGAACGTAGGGTCAAACCCACTGAGGACACCAAAACTGGCAATTAGACATTTGGGGCACTACATTATCAGCTGTCCACTGCTTCACCTAGGTGAATGTGTTAAATGCACCGAACAATTTCACACTGTTCATGCTGTGCTGTTGGGTGACAAAAATGGCCAATTTGCACATGTTTTTAATGTAGGAATGTTCTAATGATTGGATGATTCCTAGGCATGTAACTTTCTCTTGTTACCATTCCAGCATGACAGCAGCATTGTCCACCGTGATCTGAAGGCTGAAAACATCTTCTACACTACCAGCAACTGCATCAAAGTGGGTGACTTTGGCTTCAGCACCGTCAGTGGACCAGGAGATATCCTGACCACATTCTGTGGCTCTCCACCTTATGCGGCACCAGAGCTGTTCAAGGAGAAGAGTTACATTGGCTACTATGTGGACATCTGGGCCCTGGGCGTTCTGCTGTACTTTATGGTGACCGCAACCATGCCGTTCCACGCTGACAACCTGGGACGGCTGAAGCGCTGCATCCTGCAGGGGTCTTACAGCATCCCCCAGCACGTGCCTGAGCGATGCCAGCAGGCCATCAAAGGCATGCTGAGGCCTGTGCCTCCCGACCGCAGCAGTATTTCCCAGCTGATGACCTGCTCCTGGTTGATGGGCATCGAGTACCCCAAGCCTTACCCAGCCCTCAGCCTGACACCTAACCACTTGGCGGAACCATCCCACAACCTGTGCACCGAAGAACAGGAAGTTTCTGTAGCGCTCAAGGACTTGGGAATTAGCGGCTCACACCTGCAAAACAACACTTGCAGGGACTTGCGCAGTCCCATCACAGGAACATACCGCATTCTGCTCCACAGTATTCAGAAGCGGAGATCAGTGGAGGCGGTAGGATATTCTGCTCTATATCCTGAGGACTTCCAGGACAGCAAGCACTGGGACAGCAAACATGACCCATCTGCTGTTTGCACTGTGCTATAAAGACTGGAATTTGGATGGTCCTCTTATACTCATGAATTTCTGAGGTTAACACAAGGAGGTTGATGACAGGAACTTAAATAGCTGTGGTAAAAAACACGGGCAGATTCAATACCCATGTTGTGACAAACCACAGGCCAGTAAAATGGCACACCATTCTGGTAAAGATGATCTGGTACACTTCACACTTTTGATGATCTCTGTTAATTATCTGACATGTAATGAATAAGCAGGGCCTTCCAGTAAGTAGCCAACAATGCATTGCTTTTTAGTGATTTTTGAGTGTTTTGAAACCTGGTTCTGAAATATAGACAGTGTTTGACTTTCTGCGATGGTGGTGCAGCTACATATATTTGTTCATATGTACACAAAGACACTTGTACTGAGCCTGCTAAGAGGAACAAACACTTGGACAACTGCATTACTGATGCTGCATGAAAACACATGTTGCAGAGGAGAATAGAGGGGATTTACTTATATCCATCTCAAAGGCACAGTACAAAAATACAGTCTGTTTAGTTCTAATAGATAATGAGGTAAAGCAGTGGATAATGGATAAAGCAGTTTCTGGCAAGTAGGTAGTCCAGCTAGTCTCTGAAAGCTGCCTGTACGCTGGAGTATATATATTTAGCACATTAGCGTTTCTCCTGTTTACATATCTATTTGTTAATTGAGCTTCTTAATTAGGTACTTATTTGGATCAGGTATTGGAGCAGGAAAATCACCACATTTTAAAGGACAGCTAAAATACTGGGAGCCACTTCAGTAGGTGATTCACTTGTATTATGTGTAGTAAGCACTCAGAAATATGTATGCCAAGATCATAAAGTTTGCAACAAAGAATCAAATATTTTCCTGGCCTTCAGTCCTAAAACAGTAGGACAATTGTGACTATTTAGAACAAAATTACTTTGAATTTCATGCACAGAAAGACAACTTCTGTTATCTAACAGGGCAGTCTTGGAAATGGTTATGGCCAATATTCTGTAATAAAGTGAGCAACTGATGACATGACAGGGAAGATCTAAAGACCAAAGCGTCAAACCTGACCTGCTCTTTAATGACTAACAGCGGAGCTTTCACCACCCCCCTTGTATATTGTTGAAACAGAACTTTTTTTAATCATACCACTGTATTTGGGCGAGCTATCCCTTAATGAAATTTCCAAGAAGTTAAAGTGAAGGTAGCTTAATTGTGGTCCAGTCTTAAATTAAGATAGACGTCATGCTGCTTAGCATGTCCGAGACTATAGGCTTACAGTGACTGACGCAAAGGATTAATGGCTGTGTTTGTCCTTCAGTACAAATTAGGGATCTGTCATTTTGTGACTATCAGCTACAAAATGTGTTTGCCAAGTTTGCCAAGTCTTGCCCTTGAGATAAATTTGGGTTGGTGGTTTTATAGATAGCAGCTGACACAGTTTAAGAGCATTCTCACTGCTTTTAGACTTTTTGACACCTCGTGTGCACTTGCTGATACCTCTCACGGGCATGCTGTCATGGACATGCTCTTTAGGTTTGGTGACATCATCAAGTTCAATTTTATTTTAATACCAGGTTTGGTGACATCATCAAGTTCAATTTTATTTTATTTTACTTTTTTGAGAAAGCCATTTTGAAAACTCCTAGTGTTTGGCCATGCAGTGTGATGTTCTGTAGAAATGCATTTATTTTAATTTGATCTATAGCTATTTATTTTGTTGACAACATATGATTTTATTTTAGAAGATGATTTTTATGACCAATCGGCTGGGAAGCTTGACAGTTTTTATTTTTGTATTATCTAAATACTATGCTGTGTTGTTACAACTTAATCTCATGAAATAAAACTGAGCCAAACTTTCATTAATTCTCTGATTCTTTTTTTAGACCATTTTATATTTAGGTATTTAGGATGTGTCTTGCACAAAATTATCAACATTTAATTTCCGTTTATTGAAGGAAATTAAATGGGGGCCTATTTATATCTAATGATTCCTGGGAACTGAATTAAAAAAAAAAGTAGAATCAGGTATTTTAGGTTGTGCAGTACTACACTAGTTTTATAATTTGATTTTGGTTCAAAACAATAAAGTTACATTGTTTACCCGCCCAATGGAAAATGATCAAACCACGTTATTTTTTGCTTCATTGTATCTAGATTGATATAATGACCACTGTCTTTGATTAGGACTTTACAAGGCCTACTATGGCAATTTAACCACCAACAGAATTGGACGTGACAATCCAAACAACCAGTCGTGGAAATGTCACTTTAGGTGTTCTCTAAGTCCTAAATACTTCACTGCAATATCACTGCAAATACTGACATTTTGTTGGCATATATTAATGCCAAAATGTATGTTTTTTCAGGCGCCAATGATAATGCCACATTCACGCGCCACAACCTACACAGTTTATGCTGCAGTCTTGAGTGTGCATGTTAGATTTGATCATTTCTGTTGTGAGACGGAGACTGAATTGTTTATTAAAACAATGCAGCCTTGTGATAAGTCAGTTATTTTGCTCACATCGTTTTTCTTATATCGAATCCATTTGAAAGTGGCCAAAAATGTATTTTTGGTTAATGTGCTTTAGTTTTTAGAATACATTTCAGAACAAAACAATACATTTGTATGCCCATGAATCGGTTTATTGAAATTGTTGCCATTTTTAAAAGTAAAGAAAATACTCTCCAAAGGAATCCAAAAGTAAGCAAATTTGTCTATATATGTATGACCCATAAATGTATGTGTGTTTATATAAAATGTAAAATATTTAAAAAAATATTAGATTTAAACACGTGGCGCAAAAAATAAAACAACTGTATATACCATAATTCTAACTATACCAAATAAATAAACATATTAAAACTACTTTTCCATTTAGCATGACAATAGCTCCATCTATTGGAGAGTTTTAAAGTTGACATGCCCTTAATCAGCTGAAGGATCATTTGTGTCGAGGAATGATGGAGAGATGGAAAACTGTTGAATTACACCAAAAAAAAAACCAATATAACAAAATCATTATGTGTATAAGATGGTTTTCAAAAAAGTTTCAAAAAAAGCTTTAAATTAAATCCATTCTGTGTGTTCCCCTCATTTATTATAATAAATCAACAATATTGGCTATGATGTCTTTAAAAACGAAAGCAATCTTCAGATTTGGCACATGTTCATGAGAAAACATTGACCTTGTATGGGGTGAATGTGCAGAAACAGCTAGTGCCAAAACTAAAAAAAATACAAATGACACCTTGGCAGCCTGCCTTTGAAAACAGCGTTGAGGATGTTCTCGCAATAAGTCTGATATGGAGAGAGAACAAACACAACTTGACCCTCTTAGTGGGACTCACTTTATTTACTTGCATGTGCTAGGAATTAGTCTTGGTGGAACTGTTATATAAACTTTTAGCAAGTGAAATAATCTTGAATGTATTCAATATACACTATGAGCTGACTTCCCGTACATGGATGAATCCCTACTACTTTCTTTTTTGGCTTTGCTCAAGTTTTAGGCTTAGTCTAAGTCTGGGAAAAGAGTTCAGACAACACAACCCTTCAGGGAATTCACTATATATGATTCATTCAGTGCTGACACAGGTTTTCAGTTTTACACACACAGCATGTATAATCTCCATAAAAAGGCAACGTCAAAAGATTGGGATGCTGCACATGAACACAAGGTTACCATTCCCAGTGCCAAGCAGTGGACTGTGGAGCTTTGGAATTGTGTTCTCTGGAGTGATGGAACTTTATCAGTTGGAGTCAGAGTTGGTTTGTGATCCAAAACTAGTCATCCAACATTAGTGTCTGACCTCACGAACACTTATGACTGCATGCAATCAAATCCTTGCAGCAATACTCCTTCCTAGAAGAGCAGAGTCTGGGGGATCTCAAAGGGATGGGGTGTGGACACTGTGGACATTAATGTGTACACTGTGTACATAAACTGGCAATACAGAAAACAAGTAATGCAAATAAACACAAAGATCCCATCACAAAGGAAATCATAAAATCTGCTTATCACCAGTAAGATAAACAAATCAGGATCAGGGTGACATGCTGAAACCTGTGCCAATCTGGATGTGCGTAAGACAAGCGTAATACACAGGTATCTGGCACTAAACACCTGTAAGAAATACAGGCATGTAAAAAGACTCCTGTTCAAAGCTGGTAGATAAGCGTCACTTACCTGAATAAAAAGTCTAGCCCCTTGCAGTGATGTGTGAACACAGCACACAGTGTGAACAATATGGAATTATTTCTCTGTATTTAACCCATTCACCAAGTGAAGCAGTAAGCACTGGCAGTACAGTGAGGATGGTACTTTGCTCAGGGGTACTTCTGTGCTGTCAACCTTCTGAATGCAGGGCCAACTCTCTAACCGCTAGACCACCAGCCGCCCCAAACCAAGTGACCATGCTTTGGCTGGGAATCAAACTCAGGTCAACTGATTGAAAAGCAACTATGCTCACAACTATACCAGTATAATCTCAAAAACGCCCGATGACCCTGGCAGAATGTGTCTAATACCATTCGTCCAACTCATGTTCACATCCCTCTTGAGTTCTGATACATCATTTCATGCATAATTTTCAGCTGAAAAAGTTTCTTTGCTCTCATTTGAGAAGTTGTCAGTTGTTTTTATGAAACTTCACATAAACACAATTTTCTGGACACTTACTTGCTGTTTTATCTCTATGTAAAGTATCTCCTGTCTAGTCTCATCTGACCATTAAGTTCAGTTCCAGTTCAGTTCCAGTTGTGCAAATTGCAGATGCTGACCTGACAGGTATAATAATTTCTAGTAATATTCATAAATGTCAAACATCACACTATTTGTACGATAGTCCTATTCATATTAGACGTCTTTTAATCGTCTATTATTACTCGTCCAATAATATTCATATTAATATTGTAATATTACTTTTTACTGTTGCTACTGCTGCCTGACTACATCCACAACTAGTACACTTGTATCATAATAATATTAATATACTATTCATATAATTATGATTGATCAGTACAAATTCCATACTACAACAAAAGGAACATTATAATAATAAATAATTAAAACAATTATTACATGTATATAATCCAGTACAAATTGCTTTACAAAGTAGCAAAATGAATCATGAGCTCAAATTATTATATGGTACAATATGCTACAATAGGTATTGCGTTCTATTTTATTTATATGACTTAATAATAGCTATTTCATTCAGCTGTGAATCAGTGTACCTTACGTATGCAGTCAGGTTGTCTAAGCCAGGGGTCACCAAGCTTTTTGAAACTGAGAACTTCTGCACAGGTACTGAGCCAAATAAAAGGGCTCCCAGTTTGGTACACTAGAACAGAGTTTACCTAAACGTATCTAAACTTCATGTATAATAAACATGTTTTAAATGTTTTTTTAGATACAGACATTTTCAAATCTATAAATGCAAATGTGATTAAAGAAGAATAGCAACGGGAGCTGTGCTTTGAAATTTGTGAACTCACTTAAGAATAACAGGTTGCCAGGTATTGGAAAACTGCCAGGACAGGTGTAATAACTGCCGCATTGCACCATCGGGGTCACCCAGTGAATGATGCATTGCAAAAGTGCTGTTTAAAAAAATAATCAAAATAAATCCCTTTCTTACAACACTATAATATAAAGTTTGAAATAACTTTTTGCTGTACTGCCAATGTGTGAAACTGTTTTGTATAATATTCTTTGTTATACAGTGAGGGTGTGAAACAGAGGCCTGTATGCTCTTACCCTTTCTCCGTTAATAATCTCTCTCATTATTTCTCAATAGGCCTACTTTCACTGCACCCTGCTAGTTTGTGCTTGTAGTTTTGCTATTTTTCATTAGATTGTCAGTTTGTCAGAGAGATATTGCTTTTGCAATATTGTTAATAGCTTCTCGTCATTCCTTGCCTGCACAGGCAAGCACACTCCAGTGTATTCTCTCAATGGCTGTTGAAAGATTTCTTGGAAAAAAAAAAACATTACGAGTACACAAACTGACACCCAGGTGCCCATCATCTCCCACCTTGTGTGAACTAAAGACAAGTTCACACACTACATAAGATTACCTTACAAGTTCGTGTTTTAAATGAGCATTAAATAAAGTCTCTTTGTTTATTCATTGTAAGATCCTGTTTGAGCATGATGTATAGTATATACCTTATGGCATAGCAGTGACATAGCAGTACCATCGGCCAAAAAGACTTCCTTTGATCTGTTTGAAGTCCATTGTCAAGCACTTGACCTCAGACATGAACATGCTCGTGCTGAACTTTGGCCTACTTACACTGAAGTCAACACTGCTGAGGCACAGAGGAGAGAAGACACCTGTCTTAACAATACCTGGACAAGATCTTCTGCACTCTTAAGAGGATGTTTGGTTTGTGGAGAGACATTGCACAAGTCTAAGAGTCACGTTTTGGGCCATTTCATCATTTCATATCATTTCTTAAACTGATAACTGAGGAAACTGTTCTGAAATGCAGGCCAGTATATTGTCTGCACTGACACTGATACACCATATATTGTTTCACTCTTAGCCAATTATATACTTTCAGATAACATGCATTATATTGTTATAATGTGAATAACACAACACTGTCTCTGCTTGTTTTTATAATTGTAGTTCTATTTTTGTGCCTTGGGCAAGTTTTACAGCAACCGAAAGTCATTTTCTAAGGAATTTAAAATTAGAGCTAATAAATCCCTTTCAGAAAATGAGTTCTAAGTTTACTCACCTTTGGTGGAAAATTGTGAATAAAACAGAACAGTTTGTCTGATATTCTTTAAGAACAGAGTAACAGCACACAGAACAGTTCTGGTTACTTAATTACAACTAACAATTACTAATTACTTAATTACGTACTCATCTACATAACATGAATATTATTAAATACAATGATACCTGTTCATTGATTTTAATTTAAGTACAAGCTCATTTTTGAGCATCAAGACTGTTAGAAAACTTATTTAATTTACAATTAGCTGCATCATCTAAATAAAATTCTGTTTATAGTATAAGTGTTAGTGAGTATTTAATGTGTCCCCTTTTGACATTATCACAGCTGTTTTCCATTTATTCCTTATGAAAATGGATTATCCTTCATCTGCTCATAAATCTCTTCTTCAGCCCTTTTAGAGAAGAAAGAAATGTGTGAGGCAGCTGAAGTGTTTGTGGCTGCTTGTGTGAATGTTAGAGTCTCTTTGAAAAAGAACATAATGTCAGTGAGAGCTTTGGAGCAGCTTTTGGCGAGAGGACACTGTAACTGTTTGGGAAAGACAGGAAGGGAAGAAGAGTTAAAGTGGCATTGGGGAGGCACAAATATTGGGGAGGGACAAATTAAACATTGGGGAGGGACAAATTAAACACTGATAAATTTGTTTATATATATTGTCTTTGTAAATTAATGACTGTGTAAGTGCCTAAAATGTGCACAATATAAAACTGTGATATTTATCATTTTCTTTTCTGAGAAAATGGTATGGAAAGTATCTGAGCAATTCATCTTTATTTGTTCTAAAATACACTGCCAGTAAATACAAATTAGCACAAAAATTAAAGAAACAATACATTGTGATTCTGTGATGTTTGAGTCATTTGTTACTCCCATTCCAGATCATAATCTTTGATTAAAATCTCATGATTGTTGCAGGGGCAGATTATTATATGTACTAGATGGGACAGAAGCCCTGGGGCCGGGACATGCACTAGGGGTCATTGATTGGCTGGGGAGGTTTGGAAAGTTGTTTGGTTGTATTGGCACTAAGAAGCAAGTGTGAAGTGTTTGTTCAGTGTCTAACTTTTTAGAGTGTCTAACTCTCTAATTTAAGAGAGAGAGAAAAATAACCTTAAATGCAGGAAATAACAGAACCTCAGTTCACCCCCAGACAAAACATCTGAGGAAACACAACTGCTTCTCATATGCAACAGCTTCTAAGTAACTTTAGCCGATCCAGATTCTTTTCCAGTGAAAAGTAAATGTGGCAAGCTGATGGTCTTGTCCAAATGTAATTGATTAACCAAGTGGTCCCCAAACCCCGGGCAACAAATGATACGCATAAAAAGGGAGATATTTTAATAATATAATAATGGGGTATGTTTGAAATATACTAATAAACGTAAATCCAACGTGTACTCGCAGCTTTATTAACAACATTTTACCACACGACCCACGGCCCGGTACCGGTCCGCGGGCTGCACAGAAAAAAAACCTGTGTACGTGTTATGTTGTTGGCTCGTTGTTATGAAAATGCTGTTAATAAAGCTGTGAGTACATGTGGGATTTACGTTTATTAGTATATTTCAAACATACCCCATTATTATATTATAAAAATATCTCCCTTTTTATGCGTATCATTTATTTGTATAAATACGTATATGTATATTTATCAGCCACGCCTTAAATGCCGGGCCGTGAAAATAGTTTCTGACAAAATAAAGGTTGGGGACCACTGGATTAACCTATTCTAGGTCAGTCGATTGACCAATCCAGACATGCATTTTCCCTTTAATTTTACAAAGCGTTTACTATGAGCTTATATTTGACATGAAATTCCTGTTCTACACCTTATGACCAACAGCACATACGGTCAACCATGGTCAGTTTCTGCTGCATCAGTATTAGTGGGATTTCTACTTCAGATTGGGATTAAACTCAATCTTTTTTGTTTAATTGTAGTTAATTCATGTGTAAAAATGCATGTGAGAGGGACTATAATATCATGGAGGATGAAGTCTTTGCCACAACTTGTGGTCTTAATCTGGGTCCAGACTGTTGTCTCTCACTAGGACATTTTTTTCTGCTGATAAAACTTGGCATAAAAATTGCACTGTGCACACTCATATATAAAATACCTGTACATACATGCCTTTCAAGAGTAATCACAACCAGATCAACCCTTTCAGTGAGTCAGTCGTGTACATAAAATCTAGCCAGTCTAGCAGATAACCTGATATGCTCCAGGCAGCTAAGTATGCTAGGTAAGTGTTTTTCTTAGCAATTAAGGAAGAAATCATACCCTTCTGTATAAACAGTGTTTGCGTTCAGTTCCTAAGAGATTTCAGAATGAGTTCACATTTTTTAGCAGTTCATTCTGCATCTGGCACACCTACGCTACAACACTGGCAGGGACTTTTTGAGGGCCTTCTGTTTCTCTTCACATGTCAGAGCAGTAGCCCGATGTTGCTATGACTATGTCACTATGTTCACTATGTTCAGAAAGGATTGGTGCGGTATAGTCACGCATGAACAAACCACACCACAGCACACAGAGAGAACAATCTCTGCATTTAACCGATTCATCAAGTGAAGCAGGGGGCTGTCACCAGTGAGGGATGCCCAGAGAGCAGTGTGTAGGGATGGTATCTTATTGCCCAGAGAGCAGTGTGTAGGGATGGTATCTTATTCATGAGTACCTCAGTGATGAGACTAGCTTTTTTGTTTGGATTTGAACCCACAACCTTCTGATTGCAGGGGCAACTCCCTAACCACTAAGCCACCAGACATCCAGGACATTGTAAAAACGGATCTGTCCATTGAACCCAAAAATACTTAATGGGGAAACAAGCACCACTGAGGTACCTCTGAGCAAGATACCATCCCCAGAAATTGCATAAATACTTCAAAATAAGCAATTTAGCAATGCTTTGAATCTTAACTGCAGTAATTTAATTTAATAGAACAGACAATGGTGGCAGTGGCACACAAAGCCATCTTTTTTAGAGCTTTAGGTTACTGCACATATATGGAATATCCAGATTAAGATTGGAACACCTATGCAGTAACTAGAAGAGACTGAGATGCTGAAGCTGCTCCCAACTGAGGAAGGCTAAAACCATCTCATTTTACTGCAACAGCAAAAGCATCCAATGTGTTTGTGTTCTTACATAAAAATATAATTATGTACAACATCTGTATAGTTTATGTGTTTTGCTCCTGGAACAACTAGTAATGTCATCAGATAAACCTTAAGCAAAAGCATTGTTCTTTTATTGCTTGACATCCTCTAAAGGTCACCTAGTTTATGTAACATTACAATGTGGGCACATTGCACCATTAGTATGAATATTGCACAGCAGCACTTCAGCACAGAATCAATTCAGTAAACAGACAAAATAGCAATGTGAAACTAATGATATGTCCCTGTAGAATGAGAGTGAATGCTGAGCTGAACAGTGCACTAACATTGAGTTTCTGTGGACCGGTTGGAGCAGTAACCAAACTGAAAAGGGCCCAGTGAACCGGGAAGGGCAGCTTTGATGTGGCTCATGACTAGTCTCTCAAAGTACTTGATGAAGACTGGTGTGAGGACTACAGGACGGTAGTCATTCAGGCAGGTCACGGATGATTTGCGGGATGATTCTTAAGCTGAAGATCTTGAAACATGCGGGAACAGCAGCTTGACTCAGAGAGGTGTTAAACACTTTGGTGAGGATATTGGACAGCTAGTCTGCACACTCCTTAAGTACTTGTCTGGGAAGGTTGTCAGGACCAGAAGCTTTGTGTGGGTTTTTTCTAAAGTCTGTCTCGCTGTGGCTGTGGTCAGACAGATTACCTGTTCACTTGGGAGAGGGGTGGATTTCCTTTTGAGTGTTTCGAACCGTGTGTGGAAGGCATTTTACACGTTGGGGAGAGAGGCATCACTGTCACAGAGAGAAGGTGGTGGTTTGTAGTCTGACTTGAATGCCCCTCCACATGCTCTGAGTGTCTCTAGTGTTTTGAAAGTGCCCTTGGAGTTTTTGTGCATATGCATACTTTGCCTCCTTGATTGCCCTAGTCAGGTTAACAAGTGCAGTTCTGAGGACAGCCTTATCTCCAGTTCCAAGGGCAGCATCCCAGCTTTCAGCTCCCACAGGCCCTCTGCAGAGATCCAGGCTTTCTGGCTGACTCGTGTACATGTCCACTGAATGTATCACAGAACCATACAAACATCTGTTGCTTAATGTTCTCCTAATGTCATAACTCGACAACGTGCATCTATTGATTAATGTCCTCTGGAGGTTGCAACATTAACTTGTCCTTTGATTAATGTCCTCGGAATGCTATCATAGGGTCATTTGTGTTGCTTCCTTAATTCACTCACTGAAGTATGTATCCATTTCATGAGATCCATCCTTTCTTCATAAGTGAACCTCTTACTTGAATGTTTTGCGTTTGATGCTTTTTCCAGTCCTGCATGGTGTGATGTGACTGCCACTTATTTATCCTACAGGGAGATCCAAACTTCTAGATATTATTTTGTCCCTTTGTGCTAATTTACGCATTTGTGTGACTTCTATAGTATTTTTTTTTTCAAGATTCACTTTCCAGTCTTCATTTCTTCCTTCAGGTTCACAGCTTGTCCAGTGGTTGGATTTTATTTTATTTTATTTTTTTAATCTAGAAAATGTGGCAGCTGCTTTGATGTTTTACAGGGAGAGACCAAATATGTACCATTAAGAGGCCATTGTGTATTTGTTAGGGATTTTTGTTAAATCTCATTCAGCACCAAGTTTCAGTGTTGCAAGTTCTTTTAAACATCTGCATACAGTTAACATATTTTGGCTTTGACAATGTAGAGCATATGATAATAGTTATATATATATATATATATATATATATATATATATATATATATTTTTTTTTTTTTTT
>JBBPDC010000038.1:13306463-13322905 GCA_037974485.1 Hemigrammopetersius urotaenia
AATCACGTCTTCTCCGTCGTACCGTGTATTCTCCGAAAGACATCATGTACCGAACCGTGACCCATGTACCGTGACAGCCCTAGTTCAGTAGCATGTCATCACTTCCAGACCTCTTGATTGATTATCATTATTATTTACATAATTTCAAAATATATGCTACCATTTATATGGTGTCAAAACATCAGGAAGAATGCACCAAAAGCAGTGGGCCAAAGTGGTAAATGCGTGTTACATTAATTTGTGTTGACTGCTATAAAGTAGTTTTCTTCTCCTGTAATGTTATGTTTAAGGAGAGATGATGTTTTGTTCCAACACTGATAATATAGAGCAGCTGGGATAACTGTCCAAAATAGATCATGCACAATACTGAACTTTAATGTTCACTCTCTCACTTTGTCCTCAGAGGTCAGCAGATGGATCTGGTGCAGAAGATGAAGGTAAGGTTTACAGTGATGTCAACATTTCTGTAAACACAGCATATTCAGGGATCTTGCTAAATGTTCTGACATGGCTATTGTTTTCAGTTATTTTGCTGTTTTTCTGCTCGACCCCAACCACATTATATTACATTATATTAAGTGGAGACATATCTTAGTTGTCATCTGTAGAGATGTAGAGATTGGATTTTCTGCTGATTTGCAATGGTGGTCTATATCTACCACCTTAATTTCTATAATGCTCCTTCAGCAGTAGTTTGTAAAGATGCGGTGGTTGTCTTTGTGTAACTTAGTAACGTGTGATTGCTTTCACACTTCCAGACCATGAGATGGGTGAGATTCAATCAGAGGGCGTGAATTGGCAATGTATGACATTAAAGGATAGTTTAACATGAATTTACAATTTCCCACAGTTGATCAGCCACAACTTGTTAGAAGTTGATCTGTGTTTTTTGCCACTGTGTGCAACCAGAGCTAGGCCTAGTACTAAGTTGGTTGACAAATATTAAATGAAGTGGAATTTTGTGTAATTTATTCATTCTTCTTCTTTTGCTTATAAGACATTAAAAAGTTGAGAAAGAACACAAGAGAGAAAACATGGTGACAAAAGAAGAACTAACTTAAAATGTGCAAATATAATTAAAGTTTTATTTGTAATTAAAAAACAGTTAACTCATGTTTTCCAGATTCTGATCGCGATGATACGAGCTACTGTCCTCCCACTAAGAGAGAGCCATTATCATTGACACACTTCCCACCTTCCAACTCTGGTATTATGTGCATTTTTTGCCTTTTTGTTCATTTTAGAACCTTATTAAAGCATTTGATTGCTTTTATCTGACATTTTTTACTCTTACAGGGTCTAAGAATAATGTTTTCATGCCATCCAGTTTATGCCAGTCCCCAACTGGGAATTCTGATTCGGAACCTGGTAAGACCAAAACTAAACGTTTACACTGTAGTTCACACATGAAATTTTATTATATTGTACACCTTAAGTGCTGTACACTAGCACTATACCTTAACTATGCATTAATTTCTCTACAACTAGTCTAGTTTGTAAGTTGATGGATTGGAATATGTGTGTTCTTCTGGACAGAAGAGAAGGTTGTAGGTTTCCGTTTGAAGCCGCCAACATTAATTCATGGGCAGGCGCCAAGTGCTGGTAAGTGGCCATAGTAGTGCTACAGTGGTGCTCAAAATGTAACATACAGAAAATCTGTCAGATTATTGAGTTTTCTTGTTTAACCAAATCAGCATTATTAGAGTTTAACAAATGTTGTGTTTAACCACTAGTATTGCATTATTGAAGTTGTATTGCATTGGTAATTAACAGTTTTATATAAAACTATTGTGAATCAAATCAATAAAGTTACAACACTGTCATGGTGCTGTGTATTAAAATTTTTTTTAATTATTTAATATAAAAAAGTTTAATACTACAAATACAGTTTTTTGATAATTTGACGTGTTTTGCATATTGAATAACCACACATGCCTAATCTCATGGCTCCTTAGCACTAATAATTAATATATAAAACATTTATAATGGGTTCAGGTGTTATGA
The DNA here is from genome assembly GCA_037974485.1 of Hemigrammopetersius urotaenia. Lineage (NCBI taxonomy): Eukaryota > Metazoa > Chordata > Actinopteri > Characiformes > Alestidae > Hemigrammopetersius > Hemigrammopetersius urotaenia. Next base: position 13,308,468 of record JBBPDC010000038.1, read on the forward strand.
GCAGTGTGTCTCTTCCAATTTGGAATTAAAATGAATAGCACACTTAGTGTAATCAGGGTATTTGCCTGTATGTTCGATTCAGGAATACCAAGTCAGAAACCCAAGGAGCAGCAACGCAGTGTGCTTCGTCCAGCTGTGCTTCAGGCTCCTTCCTCCACATCTTTCAATTCAATCAGTGAGTCTACATAACATAGTACATCCTTCAGATTAGTCATTAATAAGAGCGTATTAATATTATTATGAGTAGAAATAGATTCAAAATTGAAATGGATACTTGCAATTTCTATGCAAGTAGGAGTTAAATAAGTACTGTTAACCACATGAGAGCTGAATGTAGAACATTCCTTTAATGTTCTGTCTTTGTCAAATTCAAGATTCTGACAGCAGTACAAATGGAGTGAACAAGTCATCAGAAGCACAGCAAGGGGCAGAAAACTCAACTGATGGAAATGGATGTCTGAGTGAGAAGTTATCGGTGGGCACACAACAGACAAAACAGAAGTCTGCAGTAGTATTATAATGAAAAATGGTTCTTGTGTAATATTGTGCATACATTTTTAAAGGTGACAAAAGATGTTATGGATGAATTCCAAAAATATGGGGACGTAACTAAAGAAAACGTTCCACTGCTGGAGTCGTCATTTGTATTTGGACAAAATGTCAAGGACAGAATTGAGGTTTGTCGATTCTCTTTGAATTTGGAATTTAATTATAAAATATATTTGCTTGTTTTTTATTCAGTTTTATCAAGCACATTTTCCCTTCTATCTGTGTAGGAGGATGAAGGTTGCAAAGCGTCTGAGAACAAAAAATGTGATTACAGAACTAAAGTATCTCAGTCAGAAGAGACGAATTATTTCTTACAGTACATCAACAACACAAGGTTGTTCACCTGAAACATTGCCCTTCTTGAATAAGCTTTTTTACACCATGTCTCGTCAAGCAGAATGTTTATTGATGCATTTTTTTCTCAAGCCTGCTGGAAGGTGATGACTGTAGTGACGCTCATGCAAAGTTTGTTTTTGGACAGAACATGTCGGATCGTGTTTTGGTAAGATGACAAACTTTTTTCTTCATCTTTATGGCCTTACCTCAGCTAACTGTAGTCGAGTCTTGCTGGTGCATGGTGTTAAGCAGTCTGTTGCTTTCAGAGCCCACTGAAGTTCAGCAAAGCAACAGCAGAGGGCAACGTGGACTCTGAAGTGGAGTGTCCGGATAGTGAACCCTACTCGTCGCAAGATGTCAGTTCCGAAAAAGGTATGCTGTACAAATGTAAGCGTAATCGGAGAGGGAAAGTGGTCTCATTATCGTAAATGTTCACCAAAGGGAAATTCATCCACTGCAATTTTGTCTGTTAACATTTTTTCCCAATCAGGTGCCAGTTGCACTTTCCAGTGCTTTTTTAACCTCCCACTAAACCTGTTAAAACATACAGCTTTATGCATTCATACATTGACAATTGAACTGTCTTGGAAAATCAAAATACCAGAACATAATAAAATATGCCACTGAGTCCAAACCATTTATTATGAACTTTAGCAAAGTCTGAGATGGTTTCAAAAGGTTATTTTGTTAAAACCAAAGAGTTTTAGGTTCTAAAGCTAGAATGAAGTGCTAAGTAATTGCACGTGTTTTTGTGTGTGTGTGTGTGTGTGTGTGTGTGTGTGTGTGTGTGTATTGTAGATGCTAACTCAGCAGAGTCTTTGGAGCAGTCAGCAGCTGCATACACAAAAGCTACTGCCAAGAAGTGCTTGCTGGAGAAAGTGGAGGTGAGGACTGGAGAAGAGTCGGAAAGCAATGTTTTACAGGTAAGAACAAGTCCTTTTTTCAGGCACCATCAGGTCATTTTATGTCAGATTGCTGGCGCCTGTCCCTACCTCTGACAGACCTAGGAATCACTACAGGAAGGTTTACTTGAGGAGTTGTCAGATGCATTGCTAAATACTTACCTGAGCCAATGATGAGATATGTAAAAGAGTTTCTGTACAATTTAGGCAATGTAACCAGAGTCATCAGGGCAGCTTATTCCTGACCACTCTGTCCAATAGTTTTCTGTAAGGAAACATTTATAGGCATTAAACTTTGCAGATAATCTGGTTCCTGTCACCACCATTTTGAACAGTTCAGACACAGTAACTAGAAATGAGACATCAGATCACTCTTAATGACTTTGTGCACATTGTAAACCTTTTTTTATATTTAAAAGTGAAGAGATAGTTGGAAATGGAAAAGTTCACTGGAAGTGAAATGGAAAAGTTCACTGTAATAATTCACATTGTTTTTTAAACCATAAAAACATTTTACAAATGAATTTACATCAAATTTGCAAGAAGTATTTCATAAAAAAACAAATAATTGAAGATCTTTCTTGATAGTTTGTCCATACTTTTTGCTTCAGGTGTTCAGACTTGGATAGACTTCCACACGATACCGAAAGCAAAGGGGGGTTTCTCTTAAAGTCCTAAACGCTCTTTTCTTCTGTAGATGCAGTGCAAGCTCTTTGTCTTTGAGAAGAGCTCACAGTCCTGGGTTGAGAGGGGATGTGGGCTCCTGAGACTTAATGATATGTCGTCCACTGACGTCCACAATGGAACTCTTCAGTCCAGACTGGGTAATGCACGTGAACTACATACTAAACGCTGGCAGAATTGTGTCTAATCTCTTAAAAAAAAAAAAAGGGCTTTGGAAAATAGCATATCATTTGAGACATAATTTAAGCTTCTGTAGGAATAATTATTAAAGCTTTTGTGTACAGCTTAGGCTAGTCAGCCAATATGTGCTTTTCATTTGCTTTTTATTTGTGGTTTCATACTTGGAGCAATCCAAGTTCCTGTTGTGTTATTTGTATTCAGGTAAATGGTCATTTATATTGAAATTCTTATTATGTTTCAGTGATGCGAACTCAAGGGAGCCTACGTCTGATTCTGAACACAAAACTGTGGGCTCAGATGCAGGTGGACAAAGCCAGTGAGAAGAGCATTCGCATTACTGCCATGGACACAGAGGACCAGGGAATCAAAGTCTTCCTTATATCAGTAAGACAGTCCTAATCAATAACTTAAAAAGAGATTTTTACTATTTAAAAGAAGAAGAAGAAAGGACAAAAGCAGGGCTGTTCCTGACTAAGGACTTTCTCGGTTGATTCCAAATTTTCATTTGCATAGTAAAAATAAACGAATGTCTGTACATAGGTAAAGAAAGTAAATGAGGAAACTGACAAAATGTTATTTGATCAAGAACACTGTGGGAGGATTAGTTATTTTGCTGCCATAGCAGGCCTTAGGAAAAGTGTCTGAGAGGTCAGCTGTGTCCTGCTTTTCTTCTTTCTCAGGCTAGCTCTAAGGACACAGGGCAGCTGTTTGCAGCTCTGCATCACCGCATTCTGGCCCTGCGGAGTCATACAGAGCAGGAGCTGGAGCCTCAAACCACACTCCCAGAGGGTGAAGGAAGCCGGTCCAGTGACGAGGACGACTCTCGCACCCCCCTTACAACTGCTGCTACTGCTGGTGCTTCCGGTAATTCCTGCAACACAACACTGACACTCTTTAGGACTGCTCATGTGGACGCTGTGGATAAAGTCTGCCCACTAGTGTCTGAAGTAATGCATTCTAATACTGCCAACTGCTGACTTTGTACTTAGTCATAAAATACCACTTTCATACCAGTTTGGAAGAAATAATATGTATTTAATTGCACTGTGCTTATAAACTGGTAATCTTGCAGGTGCATTTTTACAAAAACAGTCTGGCTTTTTGCAGCATACTGTACAGCTTATTACTGCATAGACTGTCGGCAGTGGAACTTTGAAGGTATCATTAGGCATTAACCCTTTCAGACCTACATTAAGAGCTTTTTGAATACCTCTTTGAACACGTTGACACTTTGGACCTTGACATTGTTTAATATTGCTTTATCTCTACATTCAGCACAGCTGCAGCTTATGAGAAATGGCACTCAGTAAACAGTTCTGTACAGCAGAAAAGGAGAATTAGGCAATACACAATCCTACAGAGCCAAAGATTCACAACATGTTCAAGTCAGCACTTTATACCTCTTTAAGTAGCACTTTATACCAACAAGAATGGTGATTGAAAATAGCTGTGTGTAGAAATTATGGTGGAAAAGCAATATGTCTAGATGTCTAAACAATGTGGAATTCCGTTCCTCTGGTGGTACAACTGGTGTGTTTGGAATAAAGGAGTCTTCTCAGAATCTTATATTGATTTGCTGAGCAACATTTTACTCACAGGTGTCCCAGAGGAAGTGGAGATACGACCCGGAGAGAGCACATAGCAGCATCTCCTTAGAGCCAGCACTGCGGGAAACCTCCTAGACCTCCATCGCTGTGGCCTGAAGGCTAGTTCCTGTGAGATTATTATGCAGGTGTTTGTTTCAAAACTCACATTCCCAGTATTGGGGTGGATAGCACTTTTCTTTCCCATGTAGATTTAATTAAAAAAAGCATTTGCTGGGCCATCACACTGATGTGCAAGAGTGTGTCTAGGACTTTTTTACCCCACATTACAGTACTTAATTTGATTTGTTTAATCTAGTGTGGACAAATCTAGTGCCCCTCCCTCTTATTTTCCAGAATAAGCAAAAACTGTACAGTCATTACAGGCCTTATTACAACATCCCTCCATCGACCTCTTGTTCAGGAGAACCAATTTCTGCTAAATTCCATAAACATCTTAAGATGGGCTGAAATCTAATTTCTTTAAAGCATTTGTTGTTAAGACTTAATCAGCTTATGACTGTCCATTCATTAAAGCATACACTGATAAGCGATAACATTAAAACCACTGACGGGTAAAGTGACTAACATTTGATCATCTTGTTAAAATGGCAACAATTAGGCAACAAGTGTTCTATGTAGAAAATAGAATATTAAAGCAATATGTTCTTGAAATTGATGTATTGGAAGTAAGTGTGAGAATCTGAGTGACTCTGAGTTAGTACCAAAGGACAACCAGTGAACTTACAACAGGGCCATGGTCAAACAAGAGTCATTGATAATGTGTAGGAAGCGAAGGTGAGCCTATCTGGTCCAGTCTTCCAGAAGAGCTACTGTAGCACATTGCTGTAAAGCTTGGTGCTGGCTGTGATAGTAAGTTATTTTTCACTTATTTTCAGCGCATCACTAATGTGGAGGTTACTGTGACACAAAGCAAATACCTAAACATTACGGCCGACCAAATTTATCCCTTCATGGCAACAGTATTCCCTCACAGTGACCTCTTTAACAGGTATGAGGAACAAGGTCCCAATTCCACAGATCTCAGCATCTGTGGGCTATATTAGACAAACTAGTCCAATCCACAAAGGCCTCACCACACAGCTTACTGGACAAGATCTGGATCTGTTGTCTCTGTGCAGATACTAGAGAATACCTTCAGAGGTTTTGTGAAGTCATGCCTCAGTGGGTCAGAGCTGTTTTGGCGGTACAAGGGGGACCCTACATAATCTTTTCAGGTGGTTTTAATGTTAAGACTGCGTTCTGTTTTTTTCCAGTTTGACATTGCCAGGAGCCAAATTTAAATGTCTTGATGTCTAAAATTAAATGTTTCAAATAGTCTGAAGTGAAAGCTTATTTAAGTCGATTTGTAGTGCAAGTTTAAAAATGATCTAAAATATTCTAGTTTTTATTTTTCTATTTTTTCCACATATGGTCTGTACATCAATTGCGCTGTAACACTGTTTACCCTCTTTTTGATAAATGTGTAATACAGACATTTTGTTCTGTTAGCAGGAATTATACTGGCTTTCTCTCCATAAAGAATCACTTTTGTTCTACTTAAAAATGATAGTTATTTGTAGCTAGTGATGCAAATACGAGATGCTGTTTTCAGTGAAAAGGGCAGATCAAAAAATTAGACAAGATAGAAAACAGAATGTTCTATTTATACAATTAAGTTCTGAGGTTTCTTGAAAATTATAGTCAGTTTTTATGTGGGAAGCCAAAGTCAACATTTTACTGCTGCCCTCGCTGACTTCTAATTTGGATCTGTCCTGTGCTTTTGTGTTTATTTTAATTTGTTTTCATCTGAGCCCCAAGGATGTGTCAACACATTCCAACGAATTAATGCATCCACCCCAAAATACATTGGCAGAAGGTAACACTAATGTTACCTTCAGAAAAATTCACACTGCCGTTTATTTAAAGAGCTTCAGATGTTTGAACTGATGTGGGATATGTGGGAGATTCTCAAAAATATTTTGGTGATTGTGATAAGAATCTGTAAGGAAACAGTTGATATGCTTCAATGAAGAGTGGTGCCCCTGTTTTTAACCTACATATGTTCAAAACAAGAAAATACGAAACTGAAGAACTTATTGTGTTGTCAGTGTGCTCTACCACACCTGTACTGCCAAAAATCTTTGATGCAAAAATATGTATTTTAAGTAAAAAAAAAAAAAAAAAAGCAGCAAAAAACAAGTAGCCTCAAAATTGAAAGATGAGAAATCAAGTTTGGCATTTTTCCTGCATTTTGTAGAATTGTAGGATATTGTGTGCAAAGTGTTTTTTCCCACGTTCTGTCATGTGTTCAAAAATTCATAATGCCTCTCATAAGGCACAGATATGAATGTATAGGCCATTTAAAGGGCCATGGTTGTTCAGCACTTTCCCATCTGTATGTTATTTTCCCATTAATATGAAAAGAGCGAGGACTAAATATTTGTGTATGATTGTTTGGTCTGTAAGAGTTATATCAGTCTGGAATTGTTTACAGCACATTATCGGTATCATTTGGTAGAACTCATTTAAGTTAGTATTTGCAAAGCCTAAGCTGCTAAAGTACAATGCCACTGGCATCTGCAGAACATCTTTTACTGGAATAACTCTTAACTCTGTAATGGTTTCGAAATATTCTTTGTAAAGGTAAAATGTATCTGCTTATATGCTTGATAATGGACAAGACAAAACTAGTTTCTAGGAAATGTAGAGGCATTGTAATATAGGAGTCTAAAATATGCAAAATATTTGTATTGTTTTTTAAATATCAATTTTTGAAATAATCCATATATTTATGATTACTGACAAAGCAATAGTCATGTTTCTTAAGGGAGGATGAGTCCTATTACTGGGTTTTAAGGGTTTGTCTCAAAATACACATTTTGTTTTTTTGGGAGACAGTTAAAACGTCTGTTTTGCGTTTTTATAGTCTTGTTTCAAAAGCATCATTGCAAAAAATACCAACTTACATTTTTTTGCAACAAGAAAATGCTGTGATTTTGCTTTCCAGAGTATACTTGGGTATTTCATTTGATTGGACTTTAGAAGATAAAAAAATTATGTTATTACTTGTGCATTTTTGTACATAAAGTGAATTTCTTAAATTACCTATTCAGTAATGCATTGTTGAAATGATGGTTTTTGCTAATGCAACTTGCAAACTGGGCTGCCATGATTACTTGATTATAATCGATTACTAAGTTTAAAAAAATCTTGGCAATTTGAATGATACGCAGATAACCTGCAGTTTATCATAAAGACATGTTCAGAGAGGAAACAAACACTAGCAGTAGCTCAGCAATGCGGATATGTTTATAGTTACCCATATGAAGAAAATCAAATGTTTGCTGTTATGAATTGTGTACATGGTTACTTGATTGTCAGAATAATTTCTACATTACTTGATTACTGCTGTAGTCAACAGGGGCAGCCCTACTTGCCAGTCTTTGGAGTTTAGGGCGTTGCAGTGCCAATTGATTAATGCAAGAATTTTTAACCAGGCATTTTGGACTTGTATTGGTTGAATGCCGCTTTGTCTCAGGCAATACACACATTTCAGAGAATCTGTCTTTCTTTATTTTTATTTATGGACATCAAAGGTTTTTGATAAACTTTACATATTTTATCAGTTCGATTCTTGTTTCTCTAAACTGTTGGGTTTTTGTGTTTGATGTTCAACAGAGGTGGTCTTTTTGATTTTAATGCTCAATTTTGAATTCCCATGAAGATTACAGTTACTGTGAAGCTCACATTGGTTAACAGACTTCAACAGAACAAGTCTGGTAAAGAGTGTGAAAATCTTGCTTTACCTCACTATTACCTCACGTATTTTTTAGCGTGTTTGTTCCAAGTGTAGAAACTAGAAAGTCAGGGTGCAGAACGATTTTGGAAGGTGGTGGTGGTTGTCTTATTTTTGTTATTGTCTAAGTATAGCATCTTGCCCTATTTTTTTTGCTTTTAGTTTTATAGAAAAAGAAAAAAGGTGTGTGTGTGTTTCGGATTGCCATATGAAATATAGGCTATTTGAGAAATATATTAAAATATATCAAATTGTGAATTGTTCTGTGGTTCCTTACAGTAATTTACACATTTGTAGAATAAAAATTATTAATATCCCAGTCAAATTTTTCATGTTGCCTCAATGTGCATAGAAACTGAGACCTTGTAGACTGTAAAAATAAAATCACAGGCAATTGTTTATTACATTTGTCATTCCAATTTAACAAATCATAGACATTTAGCAGCAGTGAACAATAAGCTTTTTATACGGCACACCGAGTGATCGTAAAATCTCCAGAACTTGGCAGAGTAGCCTCCTAAAATATGCTTGTAACCTTTTCTTTTAGTTTGGTGTTCCAAAGCATCGATTAATGTGGTTTTTTGAAGGGCAGCTGTGTCACGTTTCTGTTCTCATGCTAAAAGAGTCAAAGTAAAACTGCCTGATTATCCTAAGCAATAATGTGTTCAGTGAAAATATACAAAGATGTGATTGATGTTTTGGTGGAAATAAAATGTCGAATTTTAACCCATAGCAGATGGGAGTGTAAATTACTTCTCCTTACATAATATTACCTTATAATGGTATAAATCTATATGGCAGATTAATTCAGATATTAACAACAATAACGATACATAATACATTTAGTTTATGAAGTACTTCATAAGAGACTCCGACAAACATCCCTGAATTTAATTGCACCGCCAGTATAACCAGTTGGTTTAACACGAATAGCTATGGCAGCCTGAGGGCAAACTGTCTCAGATCTGTGGACCCTCATCAGCTTTGAAAAGCACATTCATGTGTGGGGTGCAGGCAGCAGTGTTATTTCAGCACATCCAAGATCAACATTGGAATTTCCAATGAAAGACATTATGATGGTGCTCAAGTTGCAGATGGATTTTGACAATTCCAAGCAGTTCATGTGAATTTCAAAAAGTTAACGTGACAGCTCTGTTCCAGCCAGAAAACAATCGTAGAAATTACTTTATGCTTTCTCTATATATTGTCTTCTTGAAATGTGTCTTTACATGATTTTCGGGCCACAATTTGTGCCATTCTAAAAATGTTGGAATTGGTCGATCAAGAGTAAGTGCAGCTTTTGCTTTGCCTTGTTTTACATTAATGTTGCATTGACTGGTTGGCAATTTATAGTTTTCCACACTGAACTGGACTGGCTATGCAAACTTTGAGGGCTTAGTTTCATTGATCACTTCAAGCTTCAGATGCATGATTTCAACTGGAAATAGGCCTGGGTCTCAACGTAGCTGTTACAACAGTGCTCTCCACTATAAGGCTATTTTGGTACATATTTTCTTGAGTATTTGGATCATTGTTCTATTACAATATCCATTTTTAGTATTTTAGCATTTTGACAGAAGTCTCTCAATGTATATTCTCTGTGGAATACATGTTTTACTCAAAGCATAAGTGTTCCTCAGCCATGTTTTACAGTGGGCATGGTGTTCTCCTGTTCAAAGCCAGCACTGGTTTGTACTAAACACAGCACTGTTGCCACTTCACTGCTAACTGCCTTTTGAGAGGATTAAAGGAAGACTTTTTCTCCCATTATTTCAACATTACACTTAACCTGTAAAACATTACTAACAGTACCTTTCATTAATTATTCACACTCAGTTTGCCCTGTAAGCTCTTCTGGCATAGTAGATTTCAATCAGTGGTTTGGAGATCTCATTGTTTGTAGATTTGTCTAAGATCTGTTATCAGCTAAACATAGGTTGTGCTCTTATTCACTTGTTCTTTAGAATTAATTCCACTTAAACTGTCCAGATGTTGATAAAGATATCAGATAAGGCAGAGGCACTCTTAAAGGACTCATCTGACATTGTTCATGTATCATATTTCCCCTAAAGTCCATTTGTGTTCACAGAAAACAGTTTTTCAACCATTCTGCAACCCTTATTTGCCATTTCAGCGTTTCTTAACAGCAAGTGGACACTCAGATGTGGTCTCATTGTGGTCTCATTGTGTTGCTAAGCCTTCATACAGCTATTACTTTGGTTAATGGTTTTGGGCAGCTGGTGGTCTAGAACCGGGTCTCTCAACCACTGGGCCTTGTGATTGGGCCGCAAATCTAAAATCGAGACAGGCCACTGGTCTGCGATTGGTTATATAATATCTAATGTGGCCAAGTGGGCCTTGGCTACATGCTGTGATAGATAGGTGTGCCTTAATGTTGAAAAGGTTGAGAACCATTGATCTAGAAGTTATGGAGTTGTCCCTGTGATCAGAAGACTGGGTTTGAATCCCAAGACTTCTGGTCGCACCACTGAGGTACCCTTGAGCAAGGTACCGTCCCTACACACCACTTCCATGTCACTGGCTGCCCAACTGGCTGCCCACTGCTTCCTTGGTGAATGGGTTAAATGTAGAGAAAGAATTTCACACTGTTCACACTGTGTGCTGTGGTATGGTGTGGTGTGTTCACATGTGAAGGGGCCACTTTAATAACTTTATTAAAGTGGCCCCTTTTGTTCACCCCAAGGATTAGTTTCTCCTCATGTATTTTTGGGCACTTTTACCATATTTGACGAAAAGTAACTGGTTGAACAGCAGAGTATTTCTATTTAGCTAACGCGGGTGTGATATAAGGCATTAAAAATAGACAATGTGATCTGATGCTTGGGGCTGGTGTAGATAACTGATGGTGTAGACAGCTTCTTTGATAATAATGGGGGGTGGGTTTGGTCCTGTTGTCTTTCACTTGCGTCAAACAGGATGTTTGTTACTGTACCTTTAAAAGTGATCTATGTCAGGTATCTCTTTTTGATGACTGTCATTTAAAAAAGTAGTCTAGACTGGAATGAATGAACCTGTTCCAACTAAAACTCATTAGGCAAATTTCAGGCATTACTTCTGATGTCTGGTTCCTTTGAAAGGCTTTACCATGACGTATATGACGTCACAACCTTGCTAAATTCTAAAGAGACAGTGTTGGCAAGTTATTTTGCATCTACAAACAGGATGCACTTGCGGATGAATGGTTCAATTTTAAACTTTTAAATAAACTTTTACATTTTAAATAATGTTAGAAATTCTACTGTAAAAATGCAAGTGCAGTTATATGAGCCCTTCAATAGTTTGAACTGTAATGTGTGTGAGGGACAAAAGCAGCACCTTGAGAAAGCTGGTTCCACATTCTTGTGTCACAAGATCTTGGTGCTGACTATGGTGTTGGCATTTAATTCTTGTGCTTATGACAGGAACGTTTTACATCAATTTGTTGCCGCACCACATGCAGTTTTCCGTTATTGAAGGGTAATGTTCCGCTGGTGTGCTGTTCCATCATTAAAAAAAAGAAAAGAAAATCAGGATTCCTGTAGTATTTTGGATTCAGCTGAGGTTGCTCTAGGTATGTTTAGAGAGCACATACTTGCTCTAAGCTGAGGCTGAGCAGATTTGCCTCAAAATGAATTGTCCAATGTACACAACGGTGAATATGAAATGTTTTAGTGCTCATGGTGAATCAGGAGAACATCTCGCAATAGCTAAGCTGCCATCAAAGAGGCGAGCATTATCTATGGCTTTAATTAAGCCAGTAATTAAAGCTATAGATAATATCGAGGATTCAGTGCTGTATTAAAACTGCCACTGAATTTGAGAAGCCTGCGTGTTTGACGGTACATATCAGGTAACTATGCATTTCACAGATTTCCAGACACGCCCGCCCAGGCTATTCCAAGCACAATGAGGATGTGAGAAAACACGCTCTTATATTTTTGTGTTTTCCAAATGTTTATGAATTCTGATGGCTAAAATGAACCTTGTATATGCGAAGGTAACCATGACTTAAAAGGATAATAAATACATTTGTGAGCAGTGGCCACAGCCCAACCACACTTTGGGTTTCCACTCCACCTCTATGTAAGCAAATGTGGTGAGCAAGGGAAAACAGGGTTGTGCGTGAGTCACCTAAGTGTCCAAAGTGGTAACTCTAATTACCAACCTCCATCATTATGTTTGCAGTGTAACCATGGCAGTGGTTCAACTTCTGCAGCAGCCTTTTACAATTTGGAGTTGTTCAGACCAAACTGTGACTCATTAGCGAACGTTATCATGTTGGGTAGCATATGGAATTTCAGGGGGAAACATGAACATGCCAGCTATATGCCATAAAATCTTTTAATCTGTTTGAGAACTGCCAGGACTGTGCTCGTGTATTGGATCGTACATGACAAAGGAGGTCCTGTGACGACATACTCTCACTAATGTTTTAAGAGTGTGATCAGAGATTTGGCTCTAGTGTCTGAACATTATCCAAGCTTTAGAAGCTGGCCACTTACATCTTGTATTGTAACAATGATTTCCCACGTGTCACCACAGTAAAGAGCATGTATGTAGAGGAGCTTAGAGAAACACATAGTCAAATTAAAGTATTATTACCTAAGTGAAAAGCTGACTGAAGCTTTATGGCGGTTATTGTCAAACTAGCCCTCTGGGACCCCTAGACAGTCCACAGCTTTCATCCAGGTGCGGTAGATTAGGTTGCAGCACTAACTGGGGGTCCCTGAGGTCTAGTTTGAGAACCAATACTTCAACCTAATAGCAAGTAATTCATATGATTATTAACTTTTAGTAAAGAACTTAATTAGTCAAGTACATTCTGTTTGTGTATGTGAATGCAGTTAAGTAAAATCAGACTTTTAACATGTAGTCATCCATGAAGTCAAAGAGGGCACAGCATGGGCATCTGTTAGTGGACTAAATAGAATTGGCAGTCAGTGCTTTCCTCCAAGCTTGCTAAACTGTCCAATGATGTGTTTAAAAGATGCGGTGGTTGGCTTAACATAATGTGAAGCAAGCAAGTGCTAAACTTCACCCTTCCAGTGTTGGTGGTTTCGCTTGCTGCTGGAGTTTGTGGAGATGCTGGGGATAGTTAAAGGGAAAAAATTAAACAAAAAGTTATGAACCTAAACTCACATTTGATCCTTTGTGGTTTATCAGCTTTGTTATGCCTTCTTGAATTCCAGATGTTCCTCAGCAGCATAGATGCTTGTTCCCATAAATATTTTAGGACATATAGTTGCAATTGTGTTTCTATTGTGATGATGATTTGCCTTCATAGCTTCCGCTATAGCTTTTTCACTATAGTTTTTTCATGTTTTTTATTTATCTTTATGGGTGTTCAGGGATGCTTAGTATTTTCCCAGCAGTTCTTGTCCACCCACAGTGCTGTCCTCTATACCACATACTAAAAGAGTATGTCTGGGCTAAAGGGATGATTAGGAAACGTGGTACAGACACACCTCAAAGACGGACTGCTTGTAAATACTAACAGTGACTGACCAGAGATCAGCGTCCTGCAGTGTGTCTGCTGTTCTTTTTCAGTAAATGAAGGTTGCAGGCATGTTTAGTCTTTGTAGGTGCACCGTAGCGTTGCATGGTCTTGTTAAGAGGCCAACGATATTCATACCTCATAATGACTGAACACAGCGAAAATAAACAAACGAGGATAGTGGGAGACAGTGATAGATGGTGTTTGTGTAGTGGAGATAACATGATACGTATACAAGTGGAGGTGGTTTACGCACTGAACTAACTTGTATCATTTCCCCGAATGCAGTGTGTGAAGTGTGTGGACCTGGCACTGAGAGTGTGCAAGCTTATGTCTGGTGGCGAGTGACCGCATGAATGAATCTCATTTCAAAGTCAAAGAGGCCTTTCCAGGGCAGTTGTTTTTCATGCCTTGTAGAGGGCATCAAAGGCTACCAATTACAAATTAATTAGGGAGCAGATGTTGCACAAATTACTTATGAGCTCACTTCATTTATATGGTGACTGGGGCTGCAACTATCATAGTTTCATTTGAAATTTGGAATTTTTGAATATTCAAATGTTCTGTAAGTCTAAAAAAATAAATACCTAAATGGAAAAAAATGTTTTGCGTTCTGTTTGTTATTTATATACAAGACTGTGCAAAAGTCTTAGGCACCTGAGGAAATGATGCTTAAAAGCTGTTTATTGCTGGGCAGTGGTGTTAAGTTAGTGTTAAAATTACATTACAACAAATACAAACAACATTAATACAGTAAATGGTGGTTTTATGTGTGACAAAGTGTTCGCTGAACCATTTCCAGACCTTTTTCCTCATGGAAGCGCCATCAAATACCTGGTTTGGCTGTTTTTACTGCAGTAGATTAAATTAGGTGTTGATTATGGAATTTTATTCATTCACCCAATGACTGG
>JBBPDC010000038.1:13323005-13346905 GCA_037974485.1 Hemigrammopetersius urotaenia
CGACATGTCGAGCATGGAGAGCTTAAACACTGAGACAACTGAGCAACTTGTCAGTGAACTATGAGGGCAAAAAAAAAGTAATAAATAAATAAATAAATAATCGTTCATTAATCATAATCGAGTTAAAATGTTCAATTAATTGAGATTTTGATTTTAGGCCGAATCGCCCAGCCCGAGTATATACATAACTGTGTATATAAAGCACTAAGAGCTATGTCTAAAAAAGGAAAAGGCAAGCTAAGACTATGGCTAAGCAAAAGTCAAAAATAATCTTAAGACAATAGCAAGGCAATGGCTTAAGGCTAAGCTAGGGCCGGGGTAAACACGGACAAGAAAAACAGGAAGGTGAACTATAAATAACTTGCAGTCCTAGATGAAGAAAACAAGCCACAGGTGTTAATATTCGGATAAGGCAGTGTAATTTTCGCTTTTGAATATTTTAATTAATAAATTTTTCTACTGAATTTTAGTTGCAGCACTAATCTTCATATAGTAACTTGCAAAAATCATTGTTTTAACTTGCAATTTACTCTTATTATTTTGCTGCAGTAAGATCTGTGAACTAGAGGAACCACTGAAGATCTTTAAAGTTATAACAAATCAAAGATGCCTCTGTCTAAATGTACATGCATGGCATACAATATGCAAACATAGCACAATTGCTGCATACTAAAATTGAAAAAGAGGAGGAAGCTTTATATGATTCATTATAATCGAATCCTCAATTTCATCTTAACTTTTGCCAACTTAGTGTACATGAGACATGAATAGCTAACAATCAAAATGCAGCAACAGCAGGTTGGTTTTACTTTTTGCCGTCCATGCTGCTGACAGCTCGGACAGAACCGCCCATGCTCCAGAAGAAGCAGGAGAAACAGAGCATTACTCTCCACATGTTTATGCATCACGCCATGGAGGGAGCCTGTCGCCTGGAACCAGACCACAGAAAAAAGGAGCGTGTTCCCACCCTCAAGCCCTGCCTGCCAGCCATGGGCTGTACACACCTCCGCACATGAGCGCCTCTCAAAAACCGCTGACGGATGCAGCCATGTGTGGAATTGTATACTGGTCTGAGGGAAGCAGTTTATTCTGAGTTAGTTGCTTTTCCTTTGAAAACGTGCAGGTGTTCATATGTGTGGTGCTGTTGACCCTAGGAGCAGTGTGTACTTAAATGGCCACTGCATGAATTGGAAATGTATGGTACATTCCTGATAATGTCATTTCAATTGACATACAATAATCATATAACATGCTTATTTTTGCTATTGGGACAAAACAGTGTAATTATATTTGTATGTATACTTATATTAATCAATTAATTCATCCATTCATTTATTTATTTATAACAGGATTGGAAAATTCAGCTGGTGATGCGTAGTGTATGGACCAATAGCAATGAATTAAATTATTTAAATGATTTGGAATAAAACGATTGCAATAATATTTGAAAATAAAACTATTATTATTATCATCCATTTGAAGGAAAACGCCATTTTCCTTCTGCAAAATTATGTTGTCTAAGCAGCTGGTTTCTCCTCACTAATCCATTTTCAATGCCATCATGAGGTTTGATTCCCTAGAAACGGGGGAATTTGTTGTACGTTTAACAATAGTAATGGAAATCTACGCTCGCTCCTATAGTTCCTATGCTGGTTTGGGTGTCAGCGGTTCCTTAAAAAATGCATAGGGAAGAAAACACAGTTACTTTCAAAGCTTGTACAGTTTATTAAACAGTCATAATAATATATTGAATATAATACATGAGATTCATTTTGGCACCAATACATTCAATAA
Organism: Hemigrammopetersius urotaenia; assembly: GCA_037974485.1. Lineage (NCBI taxonomy): Eukaryota > Metazoa > Chordata > Actinopteri > Characiformes > Alestidae > Hemigrammopetersius > Hemigrammopetersius urotaenia. The sequence continues at coordinate 13,324,800 of JBBPDC010000038.1, forward strand.
ATAAATGCTCCTGTTTTGTCAGTGATACTATCTAAATAAATAAACCATAACTTACTCTTTAATAAATATAGATAATCCTTTATACAGATGCATTGCATCAACTTTTATTGTAGTTGGTCAACAGGATCCAACAAAGCCAAAAAACGAGTGGAAGGGTTAAAGGGGCAGGGTGAAGGGTGTGTGGGTGTGAGGGGAGGGGGGGTTGAGGTTTTTTTTTTTTATGTTCAAAAAATACATTTTGGTTAAAGGGACATAAGGTATTAGTATAGGTAGTGTTCCAGTCGGTGCTGGAAGTTGACAGCTTACTGGATTTTGCCGTGCCATATTTCAGCATGCTAATCTGCTTTTCCTTTTATCACCGCATGCACAAACAGCATATATGAAGTCCCATTTTTAGTATAATCTGACTGACGATGTGTCCTGAAGGCTTCAGAGCATTAAAGTCTTGGTCTCGTGTGCTTGCCTTTCAATCCGTGCTCTTTAATCACCTCCTTACTCTAATTAATTGATTGGGCTTAACTTAAGAGGTCACTCAACCGTTCCTTGATTAGAGCCATGAAAAATTCCCTTTGCTGTAAGTCTGTTTCTGGGCCATTAAATACCAATGAGCTGATAAGGCAGCAAATTCTTTAGCTTTTTACAGTATCCTTTTACATTTTCTGTGTTTCATTTGAAATTTAAACAGGTCGCTCATAAAGCATTCTATAGCCAATAGATTCCTAATAGGCTTTATGCCTTGAAGAGCCTTCCAGCTCAATAATCCTGCATTCTAGCACTGTGGATTGATTTAACGAATGTCAGTTTGACTGTGGTCACAACGTTTTTGAGAGCAAAACACTCTCATTACACCGAGAGGGAAGAGTGATGATTACAGACTGTGCAGCTTTAACTGATCTTGCCATTATTAACTGCACTGACCTTGAATCAATATGCAGTGCTAAAGAAAAGCTCCTCTAAATGCATTGTATATTTCTGCTTGTATCCTAGGACCTGCTGTTCTGTCCGCTTCAGCATTCAGTGTTTTTGGCCAAGTCTGTTAGAAAGGCGCTAAGTGGATTAGAGTAGTCTGTTATAGGATTTACACAAATGGAATGGATTTGTTGAGGCTAACTCAAGCACAATCCTCCTGTGACAATCCTAGCACCTGCTCCTCCACTGATTTCGCAGTTAAATTCAACATTAGAAATGTAGTCGAATTCTGTGTATTCTGTGTATTCTTAGACCACTGCTTGCAGCAAATCTCATCTTGGACTGATGCATATCTGTGGTAAAAGATTAGACATTTACGGTCTGGAGCTGTCATTAGAATATGTTTTGGTCCCGTCCAGCATTGACAGAGCTGGTCTGCATTTCTGGACCTCTGTCAGTCTTGTTATCTCCTGTGAGGGCCGTTTTGGTAAATACACAAAAGCACAAAAGCAGCTCTATGTCCTACTGATGAGAAAAGCAGATGCCTTTTGTGTTATGTTTTCTATTAGGGCTCTACAAAAATGGCCCATAGTTCCCTCAGAAGAACAGTTCTGAGAGGGATGTGGTGAGCCTGGGATCATGGCCGGTTAATCCTTTTGCAGCCTGGACCCACTATACTGACTTTGCACAGATGTGACAAGATCGAGTCACCATTTCAAGTGCTATGCATGGACACAGAAACATAGATTAATCGAGACGCGGCAAGTTGATTCAACTTCATATTTTATGCCAAACGTCTTTAGCAGAAGGACCCTTGGCCAAAGCATGTGTGTCAAATTGCCCACACTGGAATAATTCTGACAATTCTTTGGTTACAATGGTTACATTGGTAGAAAGCCACCATTTCTCTTTAAGGAATCAGGGAAAGGTATAGAAAGCCATTCGCTAGTCCCTGCATCAACCAATGGTGCAAAGCATAAACTTTCACGTGGTTGTCAAATCATTTTTCTCTAATGACTGCTCTATGCAAGTGATGTGGATCTAAATATTATAAAATGCTACAAAAAAGTGAATCTAAGGACTGCAGCAATTCTATATCCATATCTACAGTATGTCTATATGTATATCTGCTCTTTTTGCTGCTAACAGGGATTATCACCATCACTCTAGGCCTCTCACCCCGAGATGCTGATGTGTCTCAGGGTGCCGCTGTTTTGACATCTTAGTGTTGTTATGGGAATGTGGTATCAACCCTGCACTTAAGGGCACTATTCACACAAACAGACAATTTGTGGGAGAGTGTACCTCCATACTTGCAGAGATGGACCTTTCAGGCTGATCACAGCTCTCGTACATGGCTGACTTAGGGATGTACTGCAGACACATAAAATATTTCAAGCTAGTCCACATGGACCACAAAAGGCAAGATCAACAGCAGCTTCTCACAAACTCTGCAGTATTCTGTCCTGGAGAATCTCTTTTTCTGTATGTTTTTTCCATTTGTGTTTTATTTATCCTAGTTGTGGTGTGCTGTGATTAGCTAAGTAGTGAATTTGATGGTTCAGAAGGAGTCCATGTTTTAGAGTCCTGACACAGTGTAATGACTGAGTGATTCCGTTTTAGAACAGTGTCCAGGAAAGGCAACCAATCATAATTTAGCACTAATTTAAAGACTTTACACTCTATGTGGTGACTGTAGCCGTTCTTATTCTTTGAAGGGTACAGTTTATATTTCCCTATGCTACTTTTTACATGCCTTTCATTCCATCAACATGGAACGACAGTTTATTCCCCCATGTAGCCTCTGCTGTCAGGATCATACGCAGCCGCATTCACTTGCAGAAATTTCCTGGACGGTATGGTATCGACTCTGGTTGTCTAGGAATGAGTACTCATCATAAGCGGTTGGCCGACAGCAGGGACTGTGCCTGGCTTTCTTTAGGCCGTCCCGCATCAGCACATGCCTATGCTTCAAGAATGCCAGTGTCATATCATAGTTCCGGCGGTGGGCCGCACACCTGCCACTGCAGTAGCGGAAAAGGACGGTCTCGTCGCTGATGTAGCCCAGGCCCAGCTGGCTGACCGTCAACTCCTCTTCCTGCAGCGAGCATGCCTTGCTGCCATTCTTGGCCCGTTTAGTCCTTTTGCCCTGCTTTGCGTCGCTCCGTGCTTTGTGGTCCACCAGTGCAGCGATGATTTGCTTCAGCTCGCCCTCTGTGAAGCTCTGGAACATGTGCATGACTGGGTACAGCACAGGACAACATACCATTATTTTCATGCCCAAGTGAAAAGTTATCTAGTTGTGCTTTAAGACAGTCCTGTTAAACATACAAACTTTCAAAATGACCAAGTTTACCACAAGTAGATTCCAGTCAAATGGCTGGCAAAGTCATAAAAATTAAACATGGAACAAAACCTTGTATTTCCCAAATGATAACTTTATAAGAGACTAGTAATGATATTGAGTAACGTTCCAAGAGCACCCACATATAGTTAAAAACCATGTTGTTTTGGTAAAAATGCCAATTTTTATAGTGTAAACCCTAAATATGCCGCTGCACAAAAGTATTGGGACACCGCGTCGAGGTGAACGGTTTTCAGGGGAATAAAACCTGATAATCTCGTTGGAAAGATCTCCTGGAGATTTACCGAACTGTGGAGTTAAAAGTGTCTGAGTGCTTGCACTGCGGAAAAACCTGCTGTGAAAAAATATAATTGCCACAAAAAAGCAAAAAAGGCAGAGGATATTAGCAGTTTCCACGTTATTGTGGGGATTTCCGCATAAAACTATGAGTTCGGTTCTCCAAAAAAATCTGTGTGACTGAATCCGCAACTCCTGATTCGCGTAAAACTGGGGGGTTACTGTATAGTATTGTTTGAATAGATAGTAATGTAATACGTGATGTAAAGAGCAGCTTTACATTATATAAAAAAGAAATAAAGATACAAGGTTTGTTCCATCAACAATATCATGCACATTATGTGGTTGTCAATTCCTGAAGTTGATGTGTTGAAAGCAGGAAAAATGGCTAAGCATATGGACCTGAACAACTTTTTGATTCAGACCTTTTCTGAAACTGCTGGTCTTGTAGAGTGTTCATTGTATGCAGTGGTTAGTATTTACTAATGCTGATGTCTGGTCTGATTAAGTAGTTAATGCTGGCTATGATTGAAAGGCATCAGAACACACAGTTCATTGCAGCTTGTTGGGTCTTCATAGTGCTTTGAAGGTTGCGCTTTGGGAAGAAGGCATGCCGGTAGCTTTAGGTCCTGGCATACTTGTGGATCCTTTGACATGTGTCACGTACCTAAACCTTGCAGGCCAAGTACATCCCTTCAGCGCAATGGTATTTTCTAATGGCAGTGGCCTCTTTCAGCAGGATAATGTGCCCTGCCACACTGCAAACATTTTTCAGGAAAATTTGTGCCTCCAGATTCCTCATGTCTCAGTCTGGGCATCTGTGAGACATGTCTGAACCATTGAGGCCTCACCGTAGAACTTACAGGACTTACAGGATCTGCTGCTTATGTCTTGGTTCCAGATACCACCACACACCTTCAGAGGTCTTCTAGAGTCCATGTCTAGTTGGGTCAGAGCTGTTTTGGTGGCACAAAGGAGACCTACACAATATTGTGCAGGTCGTTTTAATGTGGCTGATCAGTGTATGTGTTTTAATGTTGCAGTAGCTTTGAGCCAGTCGGATTTTAAAACTAGAGTGATTTTTTTTAAGAGCAAGTGGTAAACCTGGGCAAGTTTCATGTTGGATAGCAACCATGTGCTTCTCTGATGAACATAGAACATAGAAGATTTTCAGATGATATATTTTACATCAGAAACTACTGGTAGTTACAGTTTGTGACATGAACTTTTTCTGACTTGTGAGTTAACAAGGACTGTTTGAAAGCACCACAGGCCAAGCAAATCTGGATTATTGCAATCAAAAGAAATCAGCAGTTCCTGATCATGGCCCTGGACTAGCCCTGCCTTTTTATGTGTTTTCCCTATACATGCATTTATATAATGTTAGAGGTCTTTTGCTAACTTTGACAAAAAAAAAGCCCTGACTGATCTCAAACATTGTCTGGGTGCTCTATCTGAGAGCATCCAGTGATAGCATAGGATTCTTTTCCACATTCTGGCACTGCAGAGGATTCATAAAGATAGCATGCACTGGAATGGAGTTTGTGCTATATATAAAACAGTGATGAAGTCTGGTACTATCAGTAAACTGAAACTGCTGTTTACAGTGGGTCAGAGGAAGAAGCTCGCCAGCAGCAGTATCAAGATCTTAAAAGTATATTGTCACTGTTGTAAGAAAACCTTATACATCCGTAATGGTAACTATGGCAGCATTGTTATTATCATGTGGCTTATTGTAAATGTAATTAATATACTTCAACATATAGATATGTAGTTTGTAAGCGTTCATTTATGTTAATGTTTCTTTTTCAAATCTTTTTAGGCTGTATATTACCCTAATGTAAAGGAGGGCTGACTGCCATTTTCAAATGGCATAAAAAATTGAGCTGTGAGGTTTTGGTATGACAATGGTATTATGAATGATCTACTAACTGAAAATAGTCTTCTGTGTACTAGAGACTGGCTAGAGAAACATATCCAGAAAGCCCTGAACACGTACTTGTGATTGTATTGGCGCATATGAAGAATTTTTACATTGCACTAAGCAAATTTTGTTTGAATGTTAATCTAATGCCTGTTCTAATGCTGAGTCTATGGACAGGTGGCCAAAGAGCACACTGAGCCACGGTTGACCCACTTAGCTCAAGTAATTCTCTGATCCCTCTTCTACCTCAGGAGACACTTTTGTCAATTGGATTGTCATAAATTCACCTCAGCAGTGTGATTGTGTGGGCTCCCAAGTCTGCGTGTGTGCACTCATTACCATATCGCCTCATTAATGGAAGTCACAAATGAATGAATATCAGGAGATGCACTAAAATGATTTGTTCGGTCTCCAAAAGCACTCATTTGGAAAATCTATTTATATTGCATATTCATTGACTTTCAAATTCTAATCTGTATAAGAAAACGTTTATTTGTGATTATAAAATGCATCCTTCCCAACCACTTACAGCATTGTATTGACTGGACTGAATATGGAAAATGATATGACGGATGAGGGAACAATGTTTTTGCATGCTGATGTAGCATTAGATAGATAGATACTTAAGAAACCTTCTATGAAATAATAAACTTGTATAACTTACATTGCAATTATAATGCACAATATCGTAGACTACATTTTTAATGTAAAGTAATGTTCTGTATTCCTTGTTACACTATATGTAAGGGACAGGTGATATTTTCAAATGCTGTAAATATTCATCAAACCACCAAAAACAGGCCTTTTTTTCAAGCTGCACTGAGAAAAGAAGAATAAAGGCTTACATTCAGAGATGGCCGAGTTGCCACCATTCGCAGACCTGACCCGCCGAAACTTCCCACCAATTCCAGAGGAGGAGCTGTTTGAGGACATAGAAGACGCAGGTGATGGTGATCGTGATGAAGAAAAAGATGAAAGCTCAAAGTGAAGAGGAACAGGAGCTTTGGAGGGAAGCAGGATTCTAGAGAGGAAGACGGACAGTGCAGCACCACAGAGCGTCAAGGCGATGGCGGCACACTTCCATAACTTCATCTTAAAATGAGTAAGAGCATTGGCACTCTGCAAGAGAAAATAAAAGGTTCATGTTGTAATGTGGCACAAAGACTGTTCTGCTCTAGCTAGCTGTACCCTGGAATCACTACATATATGCACCTCCTGTATCTTTGATATGGTCATTCTTTCCTGCTGTGTCAAATTAATTTTGGATAGCATTGAAAAAGTGGTATTGTGAGAGCACCTGTCTATTCATGTACATGTTCGTCATACAAGTAAATTGCCATCTGCTATCAATCACCGCCTTTGATCTAAACCCACTGTCTGACACATGACTTTAGAAACAATTTACTTGATAAGCAAATTACCGTTTGTGTTTTAGAGATGTAAAGGATTGACCCTTTTCATACTCTGCCCACAAGGCTACTGTTGTGAGGTCTTGGAGAGCACTGACAAAAATGCCCTTCAGTCTAATGATAAATAAGACTTTTGTCAAAATAGAGGCCCAGGCACACAAAGCATTTGCAGCAGTTGCAGGAGCAAAGCTCACATATTGTGGCCACGTTTCATGTTCAAAACTGGCACGTGAACCTAAAAGCGCAGTTTATGGGAAGTGTACTTAGACAAACATGATCCTCATGCATATGCGTTTAAGGAAAGGTGGTGTAAATTGTGGAAGGACTGCAAAAAGCATATGGATATCAGAACTTCTGAATACACGTTACGGTCAATTTACTGTGCTCTACTGTGTATCAAGATGACTGATTGTGCAACAGTTTTCCCTGCCTTTTAAATCCTAGTGTATATTTGCTCTAGAATCTTAGAGACAAGTTGAGCCTTGAACAGCCTGATTATTAACAAGATAATCAGAAAAACCATCTACAGCCTCGGGAACAGACGTACACTAAAGAAGATATAGTATGAAATACACCGTATTGTGGCTGCAACATACACATGGAACCAGTTATCATTTCCCAAACTGTATTTTCTTAGCCAATAAAAACTACATTAGTGTGGAAGAATTTCATTTATTAACAGTGCTGTTTGCTATTGAATTTTAATTAGCAATTTTCTTGACATTTCACAGAGCATTTTAAACACTTGTTATTTGGGAAGGTCTCTTAACTACAGTTTTAGTAAAGCAGCCTTTATGTTCAGGTGCATAAAAGTATGTTTTGCATTTGTGCTTGCACTTACAATCAGGACTAGAGAGTATTTTAATCATATTGCAATGAATATATTGTGTACATGTGTGTCACATTGTGAGGAACGATGATTTTTGGCATCACAGCTGACCAGGAAATTCATTGTTACAGAGTGGCTACAAATAATTCATTACAATCTAAACTTAACTACCACTTTTCACTGTACTGTTTGTCCAGTTGCTATGAACATGGGTCAACTTCTCACCTATGGTGCATACCAAACAAGTTCCATGTGCATTTTAGGGCTGAATCCTGCTGTGAGAAAAGACTTCCTGTAGACAGGTTCATCACTCAACGATTTCATTCACAGATGTTATCACAAGTGGTTTTGCCATTCACAAATATTTTGTTTTTCCCTGAACTTGTTCCAGTCCGTGAGTCGCAGGTGTGGATTCTTGGAGGGAATGCAATGTCCTTTACCCCCTTTTTTGCTTTCAGAGACTTTTCTGACACATTCAACCACAGCATGTTCTTTCTACTTTGACTGTACAAAGATCAATCTGGAAATTCACCAGATGCTCTGCATAACCTATTAGAGTATCATCCCAGTCATGAAATACTTCTTGGCAGCTTGTCAACTCACACATGAAAAGTATATTAGTTCTCTTTTTTAAGTCACCTCCTCAGTCAAGTTGTGCCACAGTCTTGTGGGGGTAGTTTTGTTTTCAGGTGGCACATTTGTAGATTTATGGGCCTGTTGTGATGCGTGTGTATTTTTTTGAACACACTCCAAGCTTCACCTACAGACACACAAACCTATGCTGTGACAGCATTGTTGAAAACAATGAACCCTCATAATGTTGCAGTCGTACTGTAATGCACATAACGGGATACATGTACGTGACATGAGGAGACCTGAAATGATCAAATATGATGAAATATTTCCAATGGTCTGTTTGTCATAAAGATGGTTGCATAATTAAACAATTATATCACATTGGATGCTGCCAATCCTGTTACATCAGCAAACAGACACCCATGCTGGCTAGCATCAGTCTGAGGGGAAAGGAAGGGTCATGCTACCCACCCAGAGAGAACCTGGCCAACTATGATCTCTTGGCCTCCTCTGGTTCCCAAATTTTGAGGTTTGATTAAATATTTACTGTTTTGTTTACAAACATACTATTCACATACCAGTTCCTTTCAAGTGTCCTCACTCTTGAAAAAAGGGGTTCTTCTAGGATTCTTCAAGAATAGTTCTGTAAAGAACCATACGCTGTAAAATGGTTCTTTACTATGATAGGAAAACGCTTGAATATGATCCTCTAGCACTAAAACGTTTTGTATTATTATTATATAGATCCTTTTTGGTAAAATTGTAGTGCAGTACTGATATTCTATGTACACTTTATTGGGATATCTATCATGTAATTGGAATTTTCTTCTTTGTTTGAACCACAGAGAGTAGAAGGATGCAAAACAGTTCTGCAGATGAGGAAATGGTAATCTGACAGTGACAGAGAACTTCTCCAGACACAGAGCCTCTCAAAGTACTTTGCCAGATTATGTATTGGCTTCAATTAGGATTTGGTTGCTGACCAGAAAAACATGAAAAGTGGAAAACGAAGATGACCAAGAAATTAGTTTTCTAGCAAAGGGAGGAATGAATGTTTTTAGATGTCTCTGCTTTATGCCTAACAGAATATTGGCTTCCATTCCATGTTAGAGTTCATGTCTGTCAAAACAGAGATTGTTCTGTTTTTCCATGCTCTGCAAAGGTTTGACACAACTGTAGTGAACGTCTAAAATACGGCTGAGATTTATTCTGATTCGTTTCAAATTGCACTGGATCTTTATCTCCATCACTGCCTGAAATGTAGCCTCAGGGAATTGTAGAAGTTTCTTTCAATGTTTTAGGAGGCACTCTTTGAAGCTTAATGCTCTTGAAGGAAATGTCATAGCTGAGAAGCACTTCATGCACTGTGAAGTGAATTAGTCATTAGGAGGCATCTGTGGGATGACTGTCCTGATCCAGGGTCAAAATCATATCTGAATAGGAAAATTCTGTTCTGTTCCAGGTCTCTCTGGTAGGCGTCACTTCTATGCTCATAAAACAAATCAAACACTATTGCCAATGTACAATCTACTCTGTGTTTCTGGTAGTCCCATTGTCAAGCATTTATACATATATGATTGCAGGTATTTGATCCAGTTTTTTCAGCAGTTTTTAAAGAAAATAAATGCATCTAGTCAACAATAAGGTTTCAAAGGGGAATCTCACAATGTATTCAGTTTTTACACAGTTCGGGATATATTTCAGTGTGGTTTGATGTGAAAGGGTCCATTGTAAAGAAGCTTAATCACACAGGCATAACCATTGTATGATGTGTAACAATATCATGTAACAATGTTATGGGAGTCTTTGGAGGTATTGACTGCTTCAAAGATTTTGAAGATTGGTGGTATTTTCTTGCTACATTGGTATCGACAAAGAAAAACTGGTTTTGAGTCATGGTTCTCATACATACAGGAGAGATGTTGTATTTTTTTTCTTGCTGTTTAATCCTGCATAAGCATGTATATGCTGTATGAAATGGGGTGCAAATGATACATTTAGAAATTTTAGCAGTGTTCATATACTACATTAAACTATGCTGTCTCAAAAGAAGCTCCCTGTTTACGAACTGTTGAGCCATGTGCAGCAATTTCTAATCAGAGAAACGAATAAACCACTTGGCAACAGTATATCATCAGTAACGTTTATCAGCTCAGCACATACAAAGCATGACAGTATGTTTTCGTAATGTAATGGAGAGTATGGGCTATTTTCAGCACTGCAGAGACAGCTTGAATCATTAACATATATGAGGAATGTTCTCTTTAACTAAGGCATTTTCTGCATATAGGCCAAAAAAAGCCATTTTCAAATGTAGTGCCATTGCTAACTATACAATTCGACTCCTCTATCCAAAGGTGCCTCCCTCCTAGATGATCTCTAACTAAATAGTTGAAATCAGCATTTTGTACTCATAGTAGAGGAATGCTCACTTAACAGTGGCGTCTGTATTTGTGTAAGTGTTTGTGTGTGACTGAATGTTCTTTCAGCCTTATCCAAACATTTTCTGACTAATAGGTCTACCTCTACATTTACAGTGTAATTCCTTTGTTTCAGTGATCTTAACAACTGTGAAAAGGCCAGACAGGATATTCTCTACATAAATTGTACCATTAAGTGCCTTGTCCCTTATTAGGAAACAATGCAATTGTTCACAGGATGCTTTCAAAAAGTGTCCCCCTGCCTTTCTAAAATATGTTGAAAATATATCTGTGTTTTCCGTTACAAAAGAGAGCATTATATGTATTTTTGGAACATTCAAAACAAGACCAGAAATAAAACAAATTGTCTTGTCAAGTGTGTACCTAACAATAATCAATTGGACACAGTGGCGCCTTAGAACTTTCCCTCCATGCACATTTCTCATACTGGAGAAACAACTGGAAATCGTGCTTTGTTTGTAATTGTGTGACTGTGCTACAAAGGTCTGTCTCAAATGGTGTATTTCATAACATGAAACTAAGTGATTAGTTTCCCCTCATTACATTCAATGACTTTCCTGACTATGTCAAAGGTGTATATGTTCATTCAGGTGCAGCATTATAGGAATGAGCCATGGAAATGCTATTGTAAGCTTCAGGGGATTAGTGTTAAGGCCATCCAATTTACCATTTGTAGACTACCATTTTCTGACAAATTCTTAGATTAAAGGTGTGAGGCCGTGAGGCTGACATGCTTTGAGTTAATCTTGAGTCATTCCTGGAAATGATGCCTCATTGTGGTTCATCAAGTATAGACACTGTCAAAACACAAACAATATCCAATAGAAAACTTTAATGGAAATTGCTTAAGCTAAACTTTACTGTTCATCTAAAGTCATGACAAATAAATGTTTACATTAACTTTTTAATGTTCACATTTTGTTCTGGTCACAGCTCTATTATCAATATATTTGTTCTTTGGGGACTGCCAGTCCAAAGGTGTCCCGATGCAAGTGCGGGACTAGTTTAGGTTTATCTATTTAGCTGAAAGATATATTTTGTAATCTAGGCAGTGGAAGACACCTCTGACCAGCAGTTTGTGGTGTTTTGTGGACTGAATAATGCAACATGCTAAGCCTGTTAATCCACAAACCAGTTGGCTTCTTGTTTCTGGATTGTATTTATTGGCTTTTTATTTACAGATTTGTATTGGTAACTGTATCCTTAGATATTGTATACTTTATATATTTTATCTATTTTATATATTTTGAAACCATTCAGGCTAACCATGGTAAATCACCAACCTTTATACCCATCCATGATTAAACCAACAACAAAGTGGAAGTCCACAGATTTTTCAAAATAATTTAGTTGTTCTGAGTGGCTTGATGTGACATGTGCCTTTCCAGAGAAACTTGCACAAACAGAAGTGTTCGCAGGAATAGTCACAGGAACCAGATGCATGAAGATTGTATTGTTCTGTAGATTATCATCTTTTTTCCAAACAAGCAACATATATTCTGAGGAAAATAAAATAGGCTCCTGTCTTATTGTCCTGTCAGTATTCATAACCATTTATGATTTTGCAGAGTTTGTCAGCTTCATGATGTCTTAGTAACAGACAACCAATTACAATCAAAATGTTCTTTTGATGCTACCTCACCATTAGTCATGAACAATAAACATCAACGTGGACCGAACCATCACAGGGAGTTTTCAGGGATCCACTGCTTAGAACATGTTGAAATGTTTTGGTTGATTGACAACATAATCCTTTCACCTGACAGCAGGCTATCCACGTCCACCTCATGCAATATAATTGACGGAAAAGGTGAATAATACCCTGCTTACTTCTTTCTCATGTGATCTTGAAAAGCTTCTATAATGAGCCACATAAGACACATAATCCATCTTTTCCGGTTTGGAGTAATGGGCACCCCTAAGGAAGGAATTTCTTTCTTTTTTTGATGACAAATCAAAATGTAAACTGTAAATTGTTACCCCAAGTGTAGATCATTGGTGTCTAAAGTTTGCTTCTTTATAATCACTCTGGACTGACAGGCTAGTGTATCTCAGAAACAATCGAAGCTTATAGGTTGATGATTAGCATAAAAGAAATGGCATAAGCTGTGCTCCAAATGGACTTGAGTTGTGGAGTTGACTTGCTTTTGTGCTCTCTGACACTGTATAATATACTGTTTTCTCTAAAAATGGACAATGCTTGAATGCTTATGTGGGAATAGTCCATAATTTATTTGAACAACTTTGACAACAATGCGGAGGGATTTTGGCCCCAAGGTAATAGTTATGAAGATCTCTCAGTTGGCATCTGTGCTGATTTCTTTATAAGCGTAGCCAAGACTAATGCCGTCCATATATCATAGCAATAAAAAAGACAAGTCAAGTAGTATTACAAGCTGATGTTAGAACTTAGAGAGTAACTGATATTCCTTTTGTGTCCTTCACACAAGACCTAGTCATGCTGGTCTCTAAGCCAGCACTGGAGCTGTGTTCCAGTAGGTTGCTGTTTATCATGCTGTTTCATGTCTATTACCATCCGCTAGTAAGACAACTGTATAGAAATGACTGAAAAAACGCAGATGTCTCTCAAACGAAAGGCACCACTCCCAGTGTTTATGGGCCATATGATGAATGGTTCCGCTCAAAACGTTGTTTATTTTTTGTGCCTTTCCAATTGCTATATTGCGTGTTTATGTCTAGTGTTTTGTCACGACATCTGCTTTTGCATGGTCACGTTCAGCGGAGAGTGAATTGAAATAACAGTGTCTTCCTCACATACTGCAAATACATTAAACATTTATGGGCCATGTGCCTTTATGTAATGTATTCAGTACCACATAAGTGAAAACTGTTTTTACAATTGACTTGAATAATGCATTAAATGATTTGTATAGGCTCTGAAAACATAATATACAAAAATATGAAAAAGTCTATCTACAAGGCTATTGATCTGGACATGCATGATCATGAAACTTTCATTGGTATAGAATGTTTACACGGAAGCTTCTTAACTCATTTACAAAATGTATTCCTAAAACAATCTATTAACAGGTTAACGTGCTTCCCAATGGTATCACTTCAATAGACACTTTTGGTGCGTTTTCAAGACAGTATACATAATAAATTAGAAGTGGATTGTAGATATATTATACTCTTAAATAAGAATGTTCCTAAATGATGTGGATCATAAAAAAACCTTAACTGGAGGGTTGGAGGTTGTTTACACTTTGAAAAGGTTATCCACACTCATATCTAATATCTTAAAAAATCCATAGAATATATGCTACCTGTAATTTTAACAGGCATTCTACACATTCCCTGCTGTAACTTTAGACAGTGCTAGTGGATTTTACATTTACATTGCCAGTTGATTTTATATCGGTTACACAAAAAATGTTCTGAAATTGTTTTAATGTGTAGTTCTTAAAAACAAACTTTGATTGGTATAGAACCCCTGAATTATGCAGAGTTTTCCTTTGTAACTCGCCACACTCACATATCTCATTAACTAAAAGTTCTTTGAAGAATTGTAGATAAATGTGTTCTTTGAGTAACTAAAAGTGGTTCTTGTTGGGCACTTGCTCCTAAGAACCTGTCTTTGGCACCTTTATTTTAAAGAGCGTCTGTCTGACTCAATTATCTAAATAGCAGACTGTAAGAGCCTAACCACTATGTTGAGGTTTTAAGTGTTTACAAAAGCAAGATATACTACCAATCACAATCTAACCCCATAAATAGTTGCATGGGAATTCCTTAAACATGTGGCAACTACATGTTGCTACTGTTTGATTTGCTTGTCTTTCCTGTTATATTATTATATTGTTATATTATATTGTATTATATTACTTGTATTATATTATATTATTATATCATATTCTATAATAATATATTATATAATATATTAGATTAGATTATAAAATAGTAATTGTCCTTACAGCATAAGCAGTTTGTTTGCTTAAAACCCTTTTGTTAACAGTCCACATTATGTCATTGAACAGATCTATATCATGCTGCAGATGTTCCTTATGCTGACTTTGGTCAGGTGGGGAGGTTTCAAAAGAGAGAAAGTGAACTCAGCTCCCAATCCCTCCATCAAAAGCCTTTGTTCTGCCAGGAGGAACCACTCAGAGTTTGGCCATAATGCCTGTATAGCCTTTATTCACGTCTTCTTCTTAACTGAATAGCACCATAACTCTTCCCTCCTGAAAGAGAGGGGGAGGCCTTAAAGCTGTTCTTTTCTAATGGGATCTTCTCGCTGAATGTTCTGGCAGTGCTTCAAGGCCAAGGTTCCATGCTTCTGCACCCTTAAACATCCATTATTAGAAATGATTAAAAAAGTTTTCTTCATGCGCATTCCGTATCATATCCATCATTGTCCTTTCCTGTAGTTGCATAATATATGTAATCATATACATTAGAACAGCAGAAAGAAACATTTCTTGTATAACAAAAAGTATGACCAGGAAAATGTTTCCAATTTGTATCATCCTGACAAAAAATGTGTCTAAATACATCACCAGGTGTTTAGTTGTATAAATAATTACCCCTCCTGTGTATACAGAGTTCACTTCGAGTGAATAATCTTGCTGGGGCAGTTCTAATTTTCAGCATACATTTCTTGTAATTGCCTAAGCAGGGGCACGGATGTTCCCAGTAGGTTTCGCATGGGTGGACTTCAGCTATGCCTGTGCTTCCTATACATCGCATGTTCCTCTCGCCTTCAACAGAAATAGATCAGATGGTGTGTTTGAGAGAGCGTGCCAGTGGCAGCGGATCTCTTTTATCTCCTGCTGTTGAGATAACAGCACTTACAGAGCGGCACTGTTCCTCCGCCGAGAGTGAATGGAGATGCACTCTGAAAGTTTAGACTGGTGTTGGCGTTACCAAGTTTGATGGTTGAGCTGTATGATGGATGGCAAACAGAAAAGTCAAGCTTCATGACTGATTATGGCATATGACTGAAGCCCCTTTAGCGGCTTATTGAAGTGTAACAAAAAAGTAAAGTGAGGGCAAACACACATACTGAGCAAGAGCGTGTGTTTATTCTCTGTTCATTTCTCTGTTCATGTTAACATACATTTTGAAAGAAATGACGACAAAGAGCCATAAGGAAGTACCTTGTGTTCTTTTACAGAATGTTAGAGATAAATATCTACATTTTCCCAAATTTCACAAGCACTTCCTTTTATGAAAAATGAACGTAAGCCAAAGGCAGTGACAGCCATTGCTGTGTGAATTTGTACATAACTTTGTATGAATGATCTGATGTTTAATTTCAGCACATGCTCATCGTGGGGTGACAGACTGGCACTTAAGCTGCGGCTTAGATGACAAAAGTGGATGTGTCCTTACCGTTTGCCCGGCTTATCCAGACTTGTCAGCGTGTCTATGTTTTCAGATGACCTCTGGGTAAAAATGGCACTGATCAATATTCCAGCCCTTTTATTTGGGGAGAGGTGAAAGAGGCTGCAGTGGTCTCTCCTTCTTTTTCTTGTTGTCCTTCGTGGTTGTGTCCAGCTGTCTAAGATGCGGGACGTTCAAGGGCTAGTCCCCAAAAGTGCTGCATTCTTTCAGCTTCAGAGGACCGTCAGACATCCAGGGACTTAGGGTGTGTAAGAAGGCTCCCCAAATCCCCATCTTGCTGCTAGGGAGTGATTGTGCAATAAGTCAAGCAGGCATGCGGGGGGAAAAAATCTTCCTTTGGGTAAAAATAAAACTTTCACACAGATGATTTGCTTTTGAGAAACGCCCCTTAGAATGTGGTTTACAAGTGGATTTCTAAAAGTTAATTAGTGATTAAAGCAACTACTTTGCAAATCCACCTCCCAAACCTTGCTAAATGTCAATAGAGAATGCAAAAGAGTCATTTAAAGTCATTTTAAAGCACTTGCAATAGACTTATGCAAACAGTTTGCTATTGCTCACCAGTCCACTCACGTCCTGTGAAATACAATGCTGAGGAGATGGCAATGTGGCTTGAGAAAGTTGTTTATTCCGCGAAAATTCCTCTGCAGTGATTCACTAAAGCGAGGGAACTCTGATGGCAGCACACTCACGCCTCTTCAGCAGATCTCTAACAATTATTCCAAAATCCATTAAGTACGTTCCAAGTTAAGAGGTTTATCATCAGACCCAAAGAATCTTCTTCTCAGTCATTCCAACAGATATAATCTGATATGACTTTCTGAAGGAGTGCATTAGACAAGTTCTCAGGTTGTGATCCCAGCCTCGGTTACACAAGCAAACCCTAGAGCCTGTGTGTGTTCTCTTCTCTGGGCTGGGACCAGGATGTTACCTTCTCCTTTTGATCCTGTCTGATCAGTGGATTAAGAGTGAAGAGCTGCTGCTACTTGGTGCCCAACAAATCAAACACTTTCATCAAAAGCTTGAAGTTATTTCCGTCTACAGCAAGACTGGACCAATTCCTTGCAGAGGGAATGGAACTGGTGCGCAAAAGCGAGTCTCCAGCTGGCTGAGTGCTGAAGTGCTGGTGCAGAGGGGATGGTTGAAGAGAGAGATGGAAGGTGGGGGCTGTGGGAGTGTTGCTGCACTTTACTCTTCCTTTACACCCACCCCTCCTTCAAAGACACAGATGCAAGACTAATAAGTTCCACCTCCAGCCAAGTGGAAGAGAAAAGGTTAATTAGAGCAGGATCTGTAAAACACATTATTAAGTAAGTTGCTTTCTATGGTCATTTTCCCAGTATTCATGAGACACTGTTTTATCGCTGTCTTGTTTGCACTGGCTCCTCTTTTCATGTGCTGCTCTGACATCCATCTGTATATTAGACGCTCATTTGTTTATTGTTTTGTTGTCCTTTCTAGTGTTCTGTGTATTAATTGTTTAATCATATGTTGTATTCATAGACATTTTACTCTGTCATTCATCCACAGTTTATGTTGTGTGTTGTACCATGGACCAGAAGAACATTTCAGCCTAATGTTTGCAGGTCATGACTGAACCACTAATTACATTACACTGATCATTTTTAACCATTAATCAGATATCAACAGCCATAGTAAAAGCATGGTAGTATTCAATGTTGTCCATCAGAAATTGTGGTCACACTTTATTTTGACTGTCCCCTATCTTTTTTTCAACAAAAGATTAAATTGTTAACAAATTGTGTGGTGAAAATCAATGGTTAACAACAGCATTAGGGTTAGGATTAGGATCAGGATCAGGATTCGATTTAATGATTAAGGTTAGGGTTGGGTTTTAACTGCATCGTTTTTATTCAACTTCAGTTGCATTTAATGAATATCTAGTTTAACCTTAACGTCTACAAAGCATCTACAGTGGAGTATCCAAGCGGTCATTTAGTCCATATATTCTCTGAGCTTGCCTTTTCAAATTATGGTTAAATACTATTAAATCCAGTCTTTTGGCCACCTGAGGACTTATTTAAAAAAAACAATAACAACAGAACACATTTTATTGTAAAAAAAGAAAGAAAAAAAAAGGTTTGAAATGTAATCAAAAACTTTCACGTAGTTGCTACTATGTGCTCTTCTGAAGTATAACTAAACAAAGTTTATTTCCTTTATGCCAGTCAGAACCAGTTCTGTGACATTTTTAGCTAGTTTTTTTCCCTCACTGCTGATTGAAATACATCTGTCAGAAGTCTGGGTTTCTACATTTTAGCCCATACCAAGTCTGCATTTGTATTTCAAGTCAGTGGTCTGCATACAGGTAAGAAGTCAGTGCAGACACCAACCTGTTAATACAGGTTCAAATGTAAATATGGTTTATTGTTTATAGTATAGCCAAATAAAAACAATGCAAATGATAAATGTTATTAATAATTAATATGTATGTAAGAAAGTACATGGTCTTCAGCACTTTTCTTGTACACCAAAGTGTACTAATAATAATCATTACAATATCAAGAAGCTATTTTAGAATGCATTTAAATAGATCTTCTCCTTGTCACTTGTGCATGTGCATCATCCTCATTGCACAGCATCTTTAAATCCTAAACAGTGACCTGGGCTGTTTGCCTGAAGCTCTATAGTCAATTGGTTTTCATAGGCAACTGTCACAGACATTTTACAACACACTCTCTCTCTTTGAAACACACTTTTAGCAAACACAATTCATCCTCTCTCGTGATGTCTTGATGATGATGAAGGTAACTATTGAAAATGTTGTAGGGCTTTCCTGCCATGACAAATTTGTCTCAGATACAGGCAGACAAATAAAAGGCGTTGTTACTTCACTTCTATGATGCCTCGAGTAAAAATACGAGATCAAAAACCACTGACCGAGATAGCTTACATGGTCTTCTTACCAAACTTATCAGTCAATCCGGTTGTTAAACAAAAAAGTAAAGATAAAGACTTAGGATAAGGTGTGCCTTTTTCAAAGCGATGATCTAAACATCAACTGAACACTGGACAGTGGGGAAAGAAAGCATTAGTTTGATCTTCGAGGTGGAGTTAGCAGCGCACTTTGTAACAGCTCAGGGATCATGTTTGAAGGGTGGGGTTTTTGGCATATGTTATTGTATACAGTTTCAGGAGTTTGCTTTGTAACAATCTGACCTTTAACACACTTCAAGATCTTCACAAAGACATGTGTTAAAGAGTCCAGATCCTTCCCTGTTTTGATTTTCTCGAGGTGCACTTGTGATGTTTTTGTGGACTAATTTCTAGATGCGTATTTTCCAACCTGAGCATGTTACTCTGTCTTTAATACTGTGATATGTAACTGAATGCCAAGATCCTGTAAGAGGATTATACGCTTGTTATGTAAATGTGTTGTTGTTGTGACATCACAAAACAATACAATATTAACAAACACCATGAAAAAATAATTATAACTTTTAAAAAACTTTTTAAAAAAGGGCTAAAAAGTCAACATAAAGAAAAATCTGTAGCTTCTCTTAACTAATTGAAAAATTTAGGACAGCCCTGTAACTGTTTTCTAAGTTAAATTTAATTTACAGTGTATAGTCTGTTTGTCAGTTTGTCAGCTTAGGTCCTTCAAAAGGATCCTGAGATCAAACCAAAGCCACTTTTTTAGATTTTTGTTTTTGTACTGAGAGTAGAAAGTATTTCTCTCACTGTATGTTAAGCTGTCATATAAGTGACTTCTCTACAAAGTGCTCCTCTAAGTTAGCTGCTCCTGAGTTTGTTTAGAACTTGTTAATTCAGCACAGAGTGGACTGTGGTGCTGATTTAGCACTCGACCAAAAGTAGAACATTTTATTCTCATGTTTAGTCTGAGAACATTTCAGTACTGTGGCCCAATTTGAAAGGGAGCTGAAAGTTGTCATCAGCAACCTGCTTTTACCCGATCGATCTTCAGCTCTGAAGATTGTGTTTAGGCAAATGCATGTAAAAGGGAGGCAGTCGCTATTCTTTTGGCCAAGCTTGACCAAACAAGTCGGGATCTTTGTCATCTATCCTCATTCTATGGCGGAACAATGTATTTGTTTGGTTTCCCTGGAGATTTAAGTCTGAAGGAGGGCAAAACACTGGGTATGGCTTTTAGCCAGGTATAGGGTTCACGTATTTTTTTTTCTCCTCGTGATCATAGCATTGAAAGTCATCTGTGGACTGAGTGTGCATTCTATAGCAAAGAGGTCCCCTAAAGAGAGATCATATAACCTGAACATATGCTCGGGTAAGGCCTTATAATACGATTAAGCATTAAACACCGGGGTGATGGTGCTGACTGTTTCGTGTTAGATTAAAAAGCTTGCAAAAGCTTTTCTTTTTTGCTTGTGTAAGCAGGAAGATCAACAGCAATCCTCAACAAGGCTGGACAAATTTGCTATCTCTGGCTGCTTTGCTAACAAGGATCTTATTTAGTCTCTAGGGTTCTTAGAAAATGCCCATTTTGTGTGGTCTGCTTTAGCACTAACTGAATGTAAACCCAGCACCCAAGTTCAAACATTTCTTCTGGCACAGTCTATTACTAAATGTTTTACTCTCTTTCTGCTAATGAGAGAACTTTGTAACATGATGGATGAAAATAGCAGTCCAAACATTCATTTTGAGACAGGAAAATCCCAGAAAATGGCAGCTGTAAATGAAAAAATGAATGACTCCAGTCATTCGATCCACCTTTTTTTAAAATTTTAGTTTATACATTAACATTATTAAGGTCAAGAGACTGAACAAGGACAAACCGTTCCCTATGCAAAGTCTGACTGGGGCTCTAGCCAGAAAATCGAGGATCAGGTAAGGGTTTGTGTAGCAAGCTGTTGCCCTCAAATCACGGCAACTATAAACAGTGCTGAGAGGAAGGTTCTGCAGCTGTGCTTGGCTGGGAAGCTGAAGCCTTGCATCTGTAGAGTGCTGGGTTTAAGCTACTTATGAGATAGAAGGAAGTGAGTCATTCTTGGGCACGCTGAACCCCAACGCTCACATTTTGAGATCGAAAGGGAAAGGGTTCCCATTAGTGGTTTGCCATTAGGTCCTGACTTGTCTACCCCTGTGCACTTTTCCACAGTATCCTTTTCATCGCTGCTTAAAAGTGTGACTGGCACTCGTGTGTTTTATTTCAGGTTTTCTTTCACAATGAAGGAAACATGAGCAATTGCTCAACCAAACGACCTAGGATGATGACCAGAACGTCTTGTCAAATTTAATCTCAAGCCTCATCTGGACCTCTATAATCACCCTTGCCACAATGAAGACACTTTGGAAATCTCCTCATAAAGCTCTGCTCTTCTTGTCAACAGGAGAACCAAAAGCACAAATCTCCAATCCAGCTGCGAACTCACAAGTGTCTGTTGATAGTCCTATTTTGGTTTCAGACTGTCAGTAATAGTCTGTAAGACAATATAAGGTTATTTATGAATGCAACACAAAAGTAATGAATTGCTGGCTTTAAAACAAGAAGTTGGATGGATATTTAGTAAAAGGAAAAATAGTAGTGATGAAAATGATAATGATATTTTGCTTGAGTGTGTAGGTATTTTTTAAATACAAATTTTTGAATCAATAAAATGTCAAGGAAATTCAAATGTCTAATAATAAAGAACTCCTCACCTTTCCTATGCTATCACATTCATTTTTGGCAGCCACATATGTGGAAAATATGACTGCAGATGAATGATCTAAATTGAATGTTTAGGTTCTGTAAGTTCTCTATGATGCGTCACAGTGGTGCAGGGGTTAGGGCTGTTGCCGCACAGCAAAAAGGTCCTGGGTTTGACTCCCGGATTGGCCCAGGGCCTTTCTGTGTGGAGTTTCCGTTACAGCATGGGTTTCCTCCCACTGCCAGAAACATGCATGTACTGGGGATAGGTCAATTGAGCACACTAAATTGGCCTTAGGTATGAATGTGGTGGGGTGGAGGTAGCTCAGTGGGTAGGATACTTGCCTCCAGACCAAGAGGTCATGGGTTCGAATCCTACCTTGAGCA
>JBBPDC010000038.1:13353171-13379003 GCA_037974485.1 Hemigrammopetersius urotaenia
TATATATGATGTTTTCCCCCCACAACAGCATCAGCATGTAAATATTTTTTTAAAGACAGATAAACTCTGCAAAAGTCAATTACAGCTTAACATTATCACTCCCTATTGATAGGAACGTCTCTTAAAATGAATAGTCTGTAGTCGCTTTGTAGGGAATCACTAGGGTGAATGCACCTTCAGATATGATGATATTAGAAGAAGCGTAAGTGTACATTTACGATACGTTAAGAAAACAGCACAACACAGAATGTGAACAGCATGAAATTGTTCTCTGCATTTAACCCATTCAGGTGAAGCAGCAGGCAGCCATTGACGCAGTGCCTGGGGAAGAGTGTATGGGGACAATACCTTGCTCTAGTTCCTCAGTGGTGCCACTAGCAGTCCTGGGATTCAAACCCACAACTTTCTGAAACCACCAGACCACCAGCTACCCCAAGACTATGGATATTCTGTTATGATGTCATAGGAGAAGGCCACAGATACTAATGTGTCAAAGGGGACCATATTGACTCTTTATTCCTTCTATATTCAAATACACTAGCAGCTGCAGTCTTGAAGGCTGTTGAGTGGATTATCAGCATGCTGTCCATTATGCAGGGAACTTTTCAGCGTACACTGATATCAAAGATAATCACAAAGCATTTGCTCCATTAGGAGAACACACAGCCCAGATACTCTCAAATGAAGTTTCCCTTGCTTGCACATGTTAAGATGCCTGACATCTAGTACCTATAAAAAACGGCAGAGGCTGACCTCTGACAAAGAAGAATGATGCCCTTGCATCAAGCCCTTCTGACGCACATTCTGGGTCGATTCTAACAGCGTTTAGGTTTCCAGCGAAGCACTGGGCCTCTCTGGATTAAAAGGTTAGGACAATCGGGCTGAGCTTGCTGATCTCCAGCCATTTCTGGCCAAAAACATAATGCAGCTGGTGGCATAAACAGATGGCAAGTTTTTCTCCCACATACACAACGACTGGAGGATTCATCAAGCCTGGTTCCAATTTAAGCTTGTAAAAAGGAATGAAAGATTAGCATGAAATAGTCTACTAAAGACAATGACGCCATAGATAATAATAAGTAATGAGTAAAGAAAGTGTTTTGCTCTGTGCTTCTTTATGAAAAGAAAAGAGAGAGCTAATCAATAACGAATGGAAAGCAGGGAGAAAGCCCACATCAGCCCCTTTATTCCTGCAAACTCATTAGAAAGGGAGAAGACAGGAGTCAGGATTGCTGCAGTATATACGAAAGTGAGCTGTTTATTTTCAACAGATGCCAAAGCTTCAGACTTTCTGAATTTAGACAATTAACGTAACCTCATTATAGTCTAGGTGTAGACCTAAAAAAAAGAATACAACCAACCATGTCATGATCAGGGAAATTTCACTAGGAAAATCCAGTTGTTTCCAATAGGTTATGTAATTAAACAATATTCCATGTTTGGAAAGATGGGCCTTTATTTCTAAAATGTCAATGCTTTAATAATCTACTCCTCAAAAACAGCTATTAGCAAAACTCTGCATGTTGTTATGTTCCTCACATTCCATGAACTGAACTACTTGGAAATGGATTAACACTTGGCAAAGAAGCCAAAAATTAGATGGAAAAAGATAAAAGTTCCCTCCAAAGATTTAGTACCACAATAAATAGTGAAATTAATTCATAATAGAGTTCTTAAGGGATGCGTTCTAAGAATCATGGTCCAGCTGTGGACTTACCACTAGATTTTTCATTAAATGTAACATTAAAGATAACTGGACCATTTCACTTTTGCCCAAGCTGTTCTGAAGTCCATCCACCTCTCAACAAGCAAATGACAGCAATCAAAATCTTTACAAATTTGCCCTGCTCTTTCAACTGATGAAGCGAAGTAAACTGTGAGCAGCTGTTTCTTGCATTCATTAATTCAGTTTTAAAAGCCTGTATATAAATGCTTTGGTAATTGCCTATAAATATGGTCTAGGGAGCTCTATGGCACTCCAATAAAAATCTAACACATTGGAAACTTCTCAAACAAACTGATAATAGAAACAAGGCTCTGCTCAAATTGTGTAAACCACCTACAAATGTAAAATCTGAAAAGAGCTGCTTAGAGCCTGTAAAACATTCCAGGCTCAAGACCCTGTGTATGCCAGACCACCCTGAAATTTATGTGGGCATATAATAACGGAATGACCCCAACACCTCACACATTGCTCATTTATAAGCGGATTTAATAAAATAGAGGAATTTATTTTCTTAATGGGCTAAAATTTAGATAGTAAACATATATATAAAATTAGCCCCGTATTAGAACCTAAGTAACAAAATACATCCGCAGAAGGTCATAAACTCTGATTTCTATTAAAGGCAGCCACAAATACTTAACAGTGTTAACAGCTTAATTCCATAGGTGCCGTTTGGAGTTTCAGTTTGGAGAAGTAATTTAATTTTGTTGATCTGCATCGCCATCATGTGGCAAAGGAGAGGAATGACCACAAAGAACTGTCGCGCTTTCATGAAGAATTGCTCATGCTAAAAGAAACCAGGCAGTGTGTGTAGTTTATGAAAGGGGACTGGCAAAAAATATATAGGTTTTACCTGGTAACACTGGTGTGCTTACTAACAAACATGTTTTCATTCTAGTGACAATTTGTATTTGAAAGAGGCTGTTCTTAACTGGGAAATACAGTAAACCATTTTTAAATAATACTTATTTACAAACCACTGAGAAATTAAGAGACCTGATCACACCAGTAAGTCTTTTCCTCATTTTCTGACGAATAATTAATGACAGTACTATTCAAATGTGTACACAGTGAAGGAATAACATGTAAAGAAATGTCTGAAGTCGCTCTGCATTACATCTCTTGCAGGTCTTGCTTCAAATCTGAATCAAACTGAAATTATTAAATGGTAGTCAAACATTAGAATTTTACTGAGGAGACATTTAATCTTCAAAAAGATTTATTTAATCAATATACAATATGAACACAACACTATGACATCAAGGGTTTACAGTTTTGGTGGCCCAGAAAGCCTCCAGCCCTCCTTCTTCCCAATTTTCGTGAACATGGCCAGCGCCCCCAGGCCAAGACATGCTGTTGTGCCAGTCATAGCACTATGAGCTATATGACAACAGGACAAGAACAAAGCACATTAGAGACTTTCCCTATTCAAAGGACACAATACAATATTTATTTATTTGCCAGATGTTTATCTAAAACAGATTGAAGCCTGTAGTAAAGGTGTACAGTGATAAACGCCACGCAACTCATTTTCATTTCAGTGTAAGACAGTGTTGGAGATAAGACAGGAGTCTGCAGTGCAAAGCAACAACTTACAATGTAAAGTAAGTGGCGATAACTACAATCCAACATTTCCACCAGGCAAAACATCATGCTAACATTTAATAAAAATACTTACTTCGAGCTCCAAGAAAGATGCCGGATGCACATCCACCAATGAAATAGTTTGTGGGGTCATCAGGAGCATCCCTAGCCTGTGCACTCAGACAAGTGGTCAATCCAAATATTGCCCCCAAAGTGGCTGAAAATAAAGAAAACATTTCCTGTTTATATTTCTGTGTACATTAAATTTATATTGTTTTTAACATGCACTGATTTTCTTTGGTTCTGAAAGTGTCCGTGATGAAAAACAGCCTAGCTGAGAGCGAGTCACAACCTTACACAGAGTGAAATGTAACAGATTTTGTATGTCGAGAAACAGGTTGAAAGTTAGTCATGCTCTTGGCCATCTTCATGTATTCCCAATGCAAAATCATTACTGAATTCTAACAGTAATCAGACAGACAGACTTCTCATGACTCACTCTGAAGACTCTTTTTGCAGCATTTGTGTTCATGTTTTTTTTTTTATCACTGAGTCATGAGTAAACATAATTAACACCTAAAATAGCACTTTTTTTTAAAGCATAAATAAATAAAACAGGGAGAGCTGGCCATCGTGAGTGATCTAAACCTCCCCAAATATCCCTCCATATAATCAGATCCATCAGATTTGATCAGAAACATTCGATAGATATCATTTAAATAAAATCTATTTCAGATGTTGATACATGCTGTTCTAATTTGTGGTCAAAAATAAATCTGTACATCTAAAATAGCCTCTAGTCACTGTGCTTTTTATTTAGATGCATTTATTTTTTGTTTAAGTTGTAAAGTTCATCCGGTTCAAACAGCTATTAAGTATATTAAATTAAAACCATGTTTGTTTAAACACTTTTTTAATCATTTAACAAAAAACAACATGTGTTATGATGTGCTTCATTCTCCCTTACGAGAAGAGAAACAACAGATACAAACATTCATTAGGAGATAATGTATATTTTGCCAGCGGGAGCCAGTAGCTTTACAACCATCTTCAGACATAGCAAAACATTTCTGATAGATGACATTAAAAGTATAAACGCAATGAACACACATATCAATTGCGTCTAAAAAAAGAAAATATACTGTTGTAGTACTACTGGGATTGTAAGAATAAGGCATTATTGCATTATTGTTCCTCTAGTCACATTTGTGCAATAAGTGTATTCTTAAAATATAAATGGACTAATGTAATATGTTATATATTTAGATAAATCACCAATTGTGGTTGTTTTTCTTTCTATACTATTATTCTATAAGGTCAAAGAAATAGTGGCACCAAGTCCCATTTAATAAAGCAGAGTTATTCCAGTGGCCCCTCTTAAAAACAAACTGGACTCCCTTTACAATTCTAGAAATCGTTCTCAAAAAGAACCAGTGAGTGTCTGCAAAAAGACAATTAATCATGTTCCAGAAATACATTAGTTGTAGAAGTAATTCATGTACTATATAAATTACTATTATTATTATTATTATTATTAGGTATTACTTTGAAAGAATCCCACACAAAGTGGCATGAAATAAATACTCTATTCTACTCTGCTATACTCTAATACACCATTTTGACTCCTACGGTAAAGCGGCTCTATTTGGACAATTAAAAGTGGCATCCAAAAGTAAATGGGGAGTTTTGGATAGTATTACATACCCATTGTGACTGTGCCATTTGCTGCCCTTGCCAGTGCTTCACCTGCTGTCTCAGGTTGGTATGCCACAATATGATACGCTGAGCCAACAAGCCCTGAAAAGGAAACAAACATTTATTCAGCAACTGCTATTTACATTAATAAATGTAGCAACTTGTCCTTCTGGGTCAGAGCTGGTCAGCTCTATGTAGTCACAATGAAAGTTGTGTCAAAAAGGGTGTTTTGATGAGAGGATGAAGTACAACAATCATTCTAGTCATGAAAATGACACCCCTGAAAAAACAAAAACAAAAAAAAAAAAACATATGTCTGGCTATCCAGCCTCACACTTAAGTCTTAACCACACAGTAAAAAAAGCGAGATAATGAGTGGGAAAGGATTCATGCAAAAATAAATTATGACTCTTTTGTACATAAACCACTAAACATGCAATAAGTACAAAAATATAGCATATTGTCCCTTTAAATACAGAAGCATGAAACTTTTTAGTTTACACGTCCTGCAAAAAAAATGGGTAAGGGTAAGTAACAAGTAAGGGGCCAAGCTCCAAAACCTGAAAAACAGCTGGGTCCTAATACTTTTGTCAATACAGTGTATATCTCTACATAACAACATGAGACACTTTTCAGCTAGAAAACTACTGTTATATTCCACTGTCACTGCACACATCCTAGATTTCTGGTGAAATCTCGGTAGACAGAGAAATTGTATAATGTATGTATATTCTTCCGGCCAACAATTCTGTGTCTTATTCATTTGTGTGTGATCAGCGGAACTTGACCTTCAGTTTATTAGAACATTAACTTGACCTGGAGCGGAACCTACCTAAACAAACTGCTAAAATGTTTAATTTCAGCTGGGAGAGGGAACCTGGACAGAGAAGACCCCTTTGACTAATCTAGTCGAGTCAAGTAGGTTTGTTGTCATTTCAACCATGTACACACAGTACACAGTGAAAGAAAACAACGTTCCTCCAGGACCATGGTGCAACACAAGAACAGAAAACAAACACCACGGGACTTCAAGAGCAGACAGGACAGAAGAGAGTGCAAGAAGAAAAAAAACAATAGCAACAATACAACAGACAAGACATTCAGTGCAATTGACAGCTACAGTACTACTTTACTAGTCTGAATGAGTACAGTATCATGATTGACACAGTATTTCTAGCAGCTGAAATGCACACAAGTTACATGTGCAAAAATGCAGTACATGAGTAATTTCACAAAGACACAGATAAAGACTATGTTTCCTTTATCAAAAGCACAGTAACTCAGTTGAGTTGTTTCTACAGTGGCTAGCTAACTCAGCTAGCACACATTTAAACAGAGCAGATATGACAGCCCACAGCGACTGGAGTGTTCACACACAAATCAGTAACTACAGTACGACAGTAGTGTTCAGCCTGCTCACCGATGGCAGTGCCCAGTTTGGTGGTAATCCATGTTTTCTCCACACAGTCTTTACCCTCTTCGAGGTCCCAGTAACCCATCTTGGAGACAACAAGGACACGAACAGTTCTCGCGAGACTTCAGGTCTGCCTGAAGCTGCAGCGTGACTTTAAAGCGGCATATACTGCCTCTTATCGACCGGGAGTCCAACAGTTCACATATTTTAATTTCTTTACAGCTTTTTGTAGTTTTTGTGCAACTGATATATTGACATTACACTTAATTTCATGGCTAATCAGGTTTACGTTTATATTTATGGCATTTAGCAGACGCTCTTAAGAATCTTAACAACTTTTATATGGCCCAGACCGTAATGGCTAAATAACTGGGTCAGACCATCTCGAAAATAGCTGGTTTGCATGGTGTTGGTGGTATGCAGTGATTAGTACCTGCCAAAAGTAAAGAACTGACAAGTGAGGCCACAGGTTCATGGGCTCCATATGCTCACTGAGGTGTGTGTCTGGTCTGATCCCACAAAAGATCTGCTATGGTACAAACAGCTCAGACGGTTAATGCTAGTAGAAATCTGTATCAGAACACACAGTGCATCACAGCTTTCTGCATTTGGGGCTGCTTTGTCACAGACTAGTCAAAGTGCCCTGTCCACCACCAAAAGCACAGTAGGGATGTGTGTACAGTATAAGATCTGGGCCGCGAAGCAGTGGAAGAAGGTGGTCTGGTCTGATTAATTACAATATAGTTCTTTTACATCATGTGGATGGCCAGCTGTGTGCGGGTTAAGTGAAGTGACCATTCTGTGACGCTCTGGACAATGTTCTGCTGAGGGTCTTTGTAACCTGCATTTATGTGAAGATTACTTTGACACATTTCACCTACCTAAACGTTGTTTCTGTACCAAGTACCAAGTCCTTTCATGGTAATGATGTTCTCTAATCGCAGTGACTCAGGAAAAAATTCAAGCTGTTCAGTGGCCTTTGACTCTTCATATTCACCATAAAATATTTCATATGATTTTATCTACAGACAAGAATCTCAATTAATATTAAGTTGGATTAAATTTGATTTGTGCAATACAACTATTTAATCTGAGAATTGACTGAATGTTACTGAATGAAAATGAAATCTCATTGCCTCATTTATTTTATTGCAGTAACACTAAGTCACTTTCATAAAACATTTTGCACTACTGACCTGCTGGTACAGTACACTAAATCTTTACACAGTCAGTGTTACACTGTTATTTGGTTAGAATAATATTTAGAATAATAATATTCTTGTCATCTATTATATTATTACTCTTTCTTGTTGTAGTGAGTATATTAATGAAAAAAGAATTTCCTTCTGGATAAATGAAGTTCCTTCTTATATTATTATAATGATCAAAGATTCGGGTGATAAATCTTGTTAACCACAACCATTTAATGTCACTCTAAATATTGTATTTTACATTTCTTACCAACTTTGTTAATTCTGTTTGTTTAGGTGGATCGTCACTTCCGGGCCGTGGTAGCCACAGGTTGCTCTTGTTGCTAAGGAGCCGTAGCAACGAGAACACGTCAGCAGAGTGGGGAACAGATACAGGGGCTTTTCTGCAAACAGATGTACAGCTGGAAAATTCTTTAAAAATCTCCAAATAGTCGTTTTTGGCTGAAAGTCTTGTCTAGAGATCAGCATCGCAGCCTTCTCAGTTGCTCTGGCTGGCGTAGCGCTGAAAGGCGAGCCTGGGAACGGCTGAAATTGAGCTAGTTAGCAGGCAGGCTAGCTTGCTGAGCTAAGACTCCTGTCAGTGAAAGTGAAGTAAATTCTCTTTCTGTGTCCGTGACTCAGCTGCCTGCAGGCTGGGAACAGGGACTGGGAGGGTAAGCTGCGTCAATGCAGTGGAGATATGTGTGTTATTAGATAGTTTGTAAACCGTATTCAGTCCATCCACAGAACCTGAAGAGCAGCAAGATGATGTGTAACCTCCCCTCCGCCATGCAAAGTAGTGCTACTAATTAAACTACCCACTCCTGGTTTGTAAACACACTGCTCGGCAGCTTCTGAGACATGTCGTCTCCGTCGCCCGTGCAGATAAGGGAAGCAAATGCACATCTGGCTGCTTTGCACAGGCGAGTTGCGGATCTTGAGCAAAAACTAGAGGCAACTGAGAATACCGTGCGGGAGCAAGCGGAGAGCCTTATTCGGAAAGACGAACAGCTGAGGGCTGCCATACAAGAAATAACCGAGAACAAAGACAGGTAAACACAGGCATCTCAAACCTCTGAGCAGTGTAACAGTTAACCTAATTGAACTTAACCATCATAAGCTAATTACTGGGACAGGTGGTGGCCTATTAGTTAGTGGCCTATCTGCGATCAGAAGGTTGTGGGTTTGAATACCAGGACTGCTAGTGGCACCACTGAGGTACCCCGGAAAAGGTACCTTCCCCACACACTGCTCCCTATTCCTGGCTGCCAGCTGCTTCTACTTGGTGAATAGGCTCAATACAGAGAAAGAATTTCACACTGTTCCCACTGTGTGCTGTGCTGCATCCATGCATCCATAAATTGTGTTGGTGCTGATTTCTGCAGGACTCTGTGTATCCCTGAGTGTGAGCATATCATGCAGTATGTTGTACACTCTTTAAATTCTGGTCATAGTGTGATGTTACCGCTGTAACATTCAAACCTCATATTGTGTTGGTGCACCACATGCCAACAAATAACGGCTGATCCATCAACACTTTACAAGACAGCAGAAGGTAGTGTCTGACACCAAGACTAGCTGTCGATCCTTTAAGTCCTGTCAGTTGTGATGCGGGGCCTCCATTGATTGGACTTGTTCATCCAGCACACTGAAAGAAGTAATTGCCATTAGGGAATATTATTGCCATGAAGGGATGTACAATGTCAGCAACAAAGTTTAGGTAGGTGGTACGTGTGAATAAAACTTCCACATTAATGAGTGGATCTGTGGTTACCCATCACAACATTGTGCAAAGTGTCATAGTGCAGGTTATCACTTATGCGTTAACGGGTGCCATTGTAATGAAATAATGTGTCAGTGGTTGTAATGTTGTTGTTGATCAGTGTATGTGATCATCATGTATCCCAGAATCAAATTCTAAGGAGTATGATATGAAATGTTGCTTATCAACTATGATTTCCTTAGCCTGGTGGAGATAGGAACCAGAGGTCCTGCACAAATATAACCATTTTATTTGCTATCCAAAATGACCAGTGAACCCAATACTCATGTTTTTTTTTTTGTACTATGCTAATTCTGTTTTTCCTCTTTTTCAAGGGAGATTTCCTACCTCCATGAAAAGCTTTGCCATTCAGAGGAATCCATCCAGAAACTCCAACATATGGTGAAGGAGAAGGATTCCCTAATTGGCCAATTGCAACATCGCTGTCATCTGCTGGACAACATCTGCAAAAGCCGTCCCTTATTAGACAGCATGCTGGCCCAAATGGCAGAGGCAGAACGGATGGGGCCTGTTATTGACTTGAGCAAACCCACAGCAGACACGTCGCTCACTGATGGGGAGTCCAACTGCAGCCCCAGTGGCCTCTCCAATCACAAAGACTTTTCACTCAGTGAAGATGACGTTGATGATCAGGAGCTGGATGGTGTAGTCTTTGGAACTACTGTATGAAAAGTAGAATGGAACATTTGTTTTTAAAGGTTTATGTTTTGGAAAGAGCAGATTTAAAGAGAATGAGGTGAGAAAGACTGTGTATGCCAAGGCTTAGTCTGCATCTGATTCAGCATTGATTTTCCTTCCATCTGTGTCTCCATGCTGTACATCTACCCTTCATTGCAGTAGCATGGATATGATTCAGCAAGCCATTTCCAGAGCCGTTAACAACAATCTGCTGGGACAGCCTGGCAAACCAGGCTTTATATTCTGAAAACATACTTGTTTCACAGAGATTTATTTTTGTTTTAACCTCAAAAATCAACCAGTTTTAAACAGACAATGTTAAAATTGTTCAGAATTTGTATCGAATGGAAAGAAGGGACCCGATGGAAAACATTTTACAGCGTATTTTAACATAACCTGTATTTGCCGCATGATGTTGATTACCACAGACAGGTTTGTTTTCTTCTCAGCATCTGATCGTAATGTAATGCCTTTTGTAGTGTAGTACCTTTTGCAAGGTACTGTATGGGAATATTTTATACCATGTTGGCACCAGGCTAACGGAGGTCTAGTCTGGCATTAATGATGATATTTTAACCAATGATCCACTTCATTACTTTTACTACTTTTAATTTTTCATTAAATACTACACTAAACATATTGGAAGTACCTTAATCTTTTAGCTATTTGAGCTTTCTATTGAACTGGTCAGCAGTAAGTTAGTTAAACTAAACAATTCCTGTAAGAGATGGGAAGTATAGTTTTAGATGATTTACACAAATAAGTTGAATTCATTGCTATTCTGTGTAAACTATAGCTGAGTTCATCAGTTTTAAATAATAATGGATCAGACAGCTAATGTTAAGTTGTATTCATCATAAAAATAAACATTGGCATACCTACACTTGAAATATCCCAGTACAGACCATAAATTGAATATTGTGAGTTTTGTCTTTTTAGTTTTGTTTTCTGCATCAGAATTATTGTCCATGGTAATCAACCACATGCTATGTAGCAGATACAGATTAAGTTGAAAATGCTGGAGTATTCCTTTTAAGGAACTGTAGAACAGGAGTGAAAGTTTATAGTCTTGAGTGAGCAGACTTGTGTTTATGGTTCAGCTGATTATCAAATGGTTACTGTTTTATATAAAAAGGCATTACTGTTACGTTGGGCCTAGTTGGTCTTATCTGCCAATTTGTGATTTAATGAAGTAAACCACTGCTATCTGGAAAAATATGACTGCAGATAATGACCTCAGCCACTTTCTGTACTTGCAGTTTTATTCATCTTCCTTTGATGTCAAAGTCCTGTTTGCCTGGGCATGGCAGTGATTTTTGGGTCACAAGTTTAGAACTTTTTGAAATCTATTCTATGCAAGCTTAAATACACTGTGTGCATATCATTTGGACAAAAGGAATGACAATGGAGGTCTAATCAGATTTCAGATTTGTTTTTCAGAAAGGCTCTTATTCAAGTGGAAAACTTGCACACATTCTGGTAGGGTCCTATTTTAAACATTATAGCTAAAACATCTGTTCAATATCTTCCTCTTTGTTTTATGCAAAGGTAAAATGTGCTACTGCATCATGGCACGGTACTTGTGTTATCAGGGCATGTGTGTCTTGTTACTGCCCAGGGTGTGTGTATGCTACCTTTTATTTTTTACAAAGTTTAATGGTGCCTCAAAAACATGGTCAGTCGTCTATGGGATTATTTATTCTGATTATATCTAATAAACTATTTTGTTATTCTGTGACTACTGTTTTACAATTTTCTATCCAAAAACCAAAGAAAGCAATTTCAGTGATAAGTTTCCATTTTAACTTCCAGATTTAAACAGTGGTTGGCGTAGTATGAGTAAACCTACTGTCCACCACACAACAGACTGTCCAAATCCCAATCTGGGCACACCATGCTACACTAATAGTGTCATTGGACCGCCATCTGTAAGCTTAAACTGGCAGTCCTTCTGGCATATATAGACAATGCATATCTGCCACTTTTGACTTAGATTTGATGACAGCGAACTCTTGAACAAAGAAATCCATCCATGGATATTTCACATTATTCATATGGTGAGTTACTAACATTCCACTTAATGATGGTTTTACTTTAATCTTTATTTATTCTTTATCTGATACAAAAACATTTTTTGGCATAAAGGAAGAGATTCTCCACAACAATGTATTAACAATGTATCTCAATCAGTAATGAAAACACTGATTTAAAAAGAAAGTGCTGTGCACTGCAGATCATGCACCCACAAGCCAACTGCAGCAGATCATCAATGTATCATTGTGGCAGCAGCACCTTTCCTCTCCCAATGCAATTGTGGAAGCCCTTGGTGCCATCAGGTCCTATCGGCTGGCGCGTCACTTGCACCCCCAGGCTCTTTGTTGGACTAGGTGACATGGGCCAGCTTTTCCCTGGATGAAAGGCTTGGGCAGCATTTTTACGGCGTCGGACCCACGGGCTCCCCATGTACCCTGTGCTGTCCTGTGAATAGTCCCCAGAGCACTTGTAAGTTGAACTGCTGGCTGAGAAAGGAGTGCTGCTGGTTACACCCAAACTCAATGGGGACGAAGCATGTCCTCCGGGGAACAGCTTGCGTGGCAGGAGAGGGCTCCCAACCGGACTGCCCAAGGGATTCCTATAAGGGTCAGAGCGGGAAGTGGTCACACGAGGAATGGCCAAGGGGCTGCCGTACATGGAAATTGGGCGGGAGACCCTCCGGTTAGGCCGTGGCGATGCTGGGGCAAAGTCGGACTCAGAGGAGCTGCAGAGCGCTGAATCCTCCAGGGTGTAAGGATGTCTCTTGGCCTTCCGGTTTGGCTTTTTGGAACCATTGTTCTCAATGCCCTCCTCAGACTCCTCCTCTGTGCGCTCCCGACTGATCCCAGGTTTCCTCGTGCCACGGCTACCAAGGAGTACTACTCGTATGCTTTTCCCTCCGTGCAGCTGCTCCTCTGCTTTGAGGGCATCATAGGCTTTGCGTGCCCCATCCAAGTACTCATACTCCACCACCGCACACAGTTTGCGGCCGAGTTCAGGGAACTTCTTGGCATAGCGTTTGAGCTCAGGAGGGATCTCCTTTCCTGGGCGAAGGATGCGAAGGGAAGTGATCATACCGTATGCACTGAACACAGACATGGCAGTTTCCATGAAACCCTGCTGCAGCTCTACTCCACATGAGCTACTCTCGTCTGTCTCAGTACAATTGATATTATCTAGGAAGTTCCAAGCCAGTAGCACTTTAGTCGTAGGGGTGCACAGCAGCCAGTCAGGAACAGGGGTTCTCCGTCGCACCTTGGTGCACGCCTCATTCACTTCAAGCTGCTGGGAGATACGTGCTGCAGCCAGGGTTGTACGCCAGTCACGGGTGAGTTCTTTGATCTACCAGAATATACAAATCATTTCCCAACATTATGTAAAGCTAGTCATTCACTAGCATTAACTGCATGTATGGTTTTACCATTAGCCTTATGCATTTGGACTGACCTTTTTGAAGGAGGTTATCAACTTCAGACTCACATAACCTATCTTGTTCCTTTGAATGTGCTTCAGAAGGAAGGCATCGCTTTCCAGGTTCTCATCAGAGAGGTAGAACTCAAGCTGCGTGGCTATTTTCTGCCTCAGTTCTCTTGGTGGTGGAGTCCAGGCCTCACCCTCACATCCTTCTTCCTCAAACACATCAGTCAACTCTGCAGAACTTCTGAAAAACAACGATCATTTCTGTCTTGAAAACAGACCTAGAATATGTTTAAAAAACCTAAAGACACCAGAGGCCTTACCCGTCCAAACTATCGTTCAGTCCGTCGTCTGTGTATGAGAACGAGTCTTTCGACAGAGCCCCCTCCTCGCAGGGGAAGATGTCCGTGAAAGAGGGTGAAGACATACTGCTGACAAAGAGAGCTGTTCACGCATAATACAGGGTCTGGGGTAAAAAAAAAACAAACTGGACGTGTATGAAGTTACAAGCGAGTGAAACACCACTACTCAAACAAGCCCTGTGAAATGTGCCCACCTGTCGCCTCCCCCGGCGGCGCTCCCGCTCGAGCCCAGGTGAAGCCCTTTACGGGTGATTTTAAAACCTTTACGTCACGGTTGGATATGGCGCCAAATGGGCTACGTCATAAAAAAAATTAAAAAAAACCTTCCTAAAATTCGTAATGAAGCCAAGTATCAACAATAATAATAATAATAATAATAATAATAATAATAATAATAATAATAAGTGTTTATTGCATTTGTTTTAATTGAATTGACACTAACCCACTTTCATAAGCCATTTTGCACTACTGTTTTTTTGCTGCCCTTTGTTTTGCTCCACTTTCTTCCGTAAACATGTACATTTGCCACTTGAGGGATTAATAAAGGTTTATCCTGTGTTGTATTTTTATTTTTACTATTGCAGTATTACATTTTATTCTTTCTTGATGCACTGATCATGCTAATGACACAAGAAACTCCCTCTGGATAAATATTTATATTGTCTTAATAATAACAACAATACAACAACAACAACAACAACAACAATAATAATAATGTTTATTGCATTTATTTTTATTGGCATTAAAGTTATTGCGCTACTGATCTGGTACAGCACACTACATTTCTACACAGTGTTACTCTGTTATTTGCTATACTAATGTTTCTTGTAATTGTGTCTTAATAATAATCCAAATAATAATAATAATAATAATAATAGTATTATTATTATTATTATTATTATTATTATTATTATTATTAATATTAATATTAATATTAATATTAATATTAATATTTTATTTTTGTTGCCTTAAGTCAGTAAGTCATGTTCATACATAAGTTTGCACTACTGAACTGGTACAATCTTACAACAATATTACAGTGTTACACTGTTATTTCTTACAATAATGATTTTTTACTATTTTTTATATTTTATTCTCATCTTAATAATAATAATAATAATAATAATAATAATAATAATAATAATAATAATAATAATAATAATGGAGGCGTGAAATCCATGTCTTTCCACCCTTCTTAAAGGCCTAATAGAGTCCACTTCACTGCAGGATAGGTATTATTCAGGGGTGAGCTGGGGTGTCAAGTTGAAGCTCTAGCCAGTTTCTAGACGTGTCTAACGGTGTGGATTCCAGCTGAATGGCTACTGCAGGGGGTCCCAGGACAGACAATAGTGAGACCACCATGACCATTTTGGCCCATTTTTCCATGTAGCTTCCTGACCTTAATGTTGAGTGGGGTCTAGATCACTCAACGTTAATCCTCTTGACCTGTAAGATGCAAGAGGCAGTCTGAGGCAGAACAAGACCATTCAAAGAGCAACACACTGTCACACTCGGTTTTTTTTTTCTACACTAAAATGGTATTTCATTGTAACATGTAACATTTTCACCGCCAGGTGGCTCAATTTGCTCATTAATGTCCATGCTTAAATAAAACCTTAAATTAGTTCGTCAGATTTGACAATAACACTCTTATACTGGCAGTCTAAAATGCATGAATCTTCTGCTTTACCAAGAATTATTCATTTATTCATTTTGTTCTTTTATTTTTTAAATGTATTTAATTAAAACACTTTTGGCCTCCAACGTTTCTCCAACAAAACAAATGTTGCATTATACGTCCACTAGGGGGTGTCACGAGTCTGTGTTTAGATTTTCATCCAACTTAAGTAACGTCAAATATAAAGTATGTGTAAATAATTTCAGTTTTGGGTACAAAAGATTCCAGGTGAAGTGTTTGCAAACACACGCAAAACAAACAAATAAGAAATATCAACAAAACTTTTATTAAGCAGTGTTATTCTGCATAATTAATCAAATCTGTCGAATTATTAATTGATTGACCTTGTAGAGAGAGTATATGTGGGACCAGGCTGAGAGCACAACAACAACCTGCACCATCAACAAGGTATGGGGAGCAGACGCCTATAATTAGAGCTGCTGGAAGCAGGACGGGGAGTCATGAAAGTTCCAGGTATCAGGGATAAACTCCACCACCTTCTAGAGCGTCTGCAGGCTGAGACACACAGAACCTGCTGCACAACAACAGTGCAAGCAATAGTCTTGGGATTAAAAGTTTTTTAGACTTTCATAAGAACAAGTGTTTATAAAAGCCCAGCCTGTGTCTGCTGGAAAAGTCCTCAGTAACATCATGTTTCATATTTCGATATGGCTTATGTGAAAGCATCTCAGAGCTTTCAAATGTTTATAAAATACCTTCGATTAATTTCTAATAAAATGTATTTGCACATGTTTAAGCCTCATGTATGCACTTCCATATAAAATAAAATAAAATGATTGGCCTGATGCAGTTTTCAGCAAGGTCTGAATCCAAAGGCAAAAGAGAAACTTAGGAAATTCCGTCGGGTCGAGAGTGACATAAACAACGAGACAACAAGGTGGGGTGGAGGGGGTTTAGCCCACGTGGGCTCCAAACGGGAGTCTCTATTGAGAGCCAATAGTCTGACGGAAGGCGTGGCTCGCTGATAAGTTTGGACCAATGAAAAGAGAATGCGTTGGAGCAGACCATGCCCCCCCATCCTGATATAGGCTTTAGGTTTCGGTGAGAGCCGGCAGAACACTCTGACGAGCACGAAGAGTGAGACTAAGGAACAGGATAAACTCGAGTACAACGAGACGTGTTTGGATTACTATCTGTCTTTGCCTGGACTGGAATTTGTGATCTTTTGGGGGAGTCCTTCTTGAGACGTTTGGATTACTATTACTAGCATCTCCGCACAACATGACTCTGGAAGAAGTGGTTGGATGCGATATTGCTGACAAAAAGTAAGTTTGGCTTTGAGTTGTCTTATTGCATGCATTAGAAAAGGCACTTGCATGTGTTTAAAGGCAACGCGGGTAGCTGACGGTGCTTTGCATTTTCTTTTTAGGATGGACACCGTGAGCCAAGCCTTAGAAGAGCTGCTGGTAGCAGCACAGAGACAAGACTGTCTGACCGTGGGGGTTTACGAGTCTGCAAAGCTGATGAATGTGTAAGTACATATAATCTAAACCTTAAAGCCATTGTATGGACTATCTTGTTGAATGCCAACACTTGAACGTGCGTAGTGGACGCAGGACTGATTTGGGTTCTCCTGATTCTCTCGCAGGGATCCAGACAGCGTGGTGCTGTGCGTGCTGGCCACAGACGAGGAGGACGAGGACGATATTGCTCTGCAGATCCACTTCACTCTGCTGCAGGCTTTCTGCTGCGAGAACGACATCAATATCCTCCGCGTGTCCGGCTTGAGGCGCCTCGCGCAGGTCCTGGGAGAACCGAGTTCCGTGGACCTCACCACCAGCACCAGTACCACCAGCTCCAGCAACAACAACAACACAGAACCCCGAGACTTCCACTGCATCCTTGTCACGGTAAGCATCGCCTTTTACCTTCTTTAACAATGATACATGGCAATGAACCAGATCTAGAATAAACCTTGTCTCTAGACAAGGTAGTAGTCTTGTGATTGTATATATACCAGTCTCTTTTATTTATTATTTATGCATTTTTTAATGTTATGATCTGATTGTAAGGTGTCCTTGAGTTCCTAAATAAATAAATGAATATTAATAGTAGTAGTAGTAATAATAACTGTTGCTCTTGACTGTAGCCGGATTATACAGTGTAGAAGTGCCCCCTTACCGTAATACACCTTGTATTCGTAAATGCATTTTTTGCACGTAAGCCGTCCTTACTGGCGGAGATATTATATGCCCTTTTGCTCATTGTTTCGTTATGATGCTTTCAATACCAATCGACTAATTGTTTTCTCTTTTTTTGCAAATGTTACAGAACCCTCAGTGCCAGCCTCTGAAGTGCCAGGCGCTCCAGGAGGTGGGCAACTACTGCGACGAGAGCCGCTGCAGGAACCAGTGGGTGCCGTGTCTGTCCCTGCGTGAGCGTTGAAGGCTGACAGACCAGAGGGAAAAAGGAACAAGAAGATGAAATGAGCGATTAAAAACCGCCATTGAAAACCCGAGAATGCAAAAGGGGGCTTTTTGTGTTTTTGGTCACAGCTCTGCACCAGCCAGAGGAGACAAGGCTGAAGAGAGAGAGGGAGGAAAAACTCAGCAGTGCTGATTCCGTCCTCCGTGTGAGGGAGGCAGTGGTGGAGGAGGGAGAGAAGGAAGAGGAGGGGGAGGAGGAGGAGAAGCCGTGATGGAGCTGATGGTGGAGGAGCTGCACGCGGGGGCGCACACTCGGTTTCAACGAGGAAAAGAAACCGAGAGGAAAGAAAAAAAACCCCAAAACAGCGTGCACGACTCATGAAGCGAGTCTGGTGTGTGTTTTGTGTCTTTCTTTTCTTTGTGGGTCACCTGCTGACCCGTGGGACTGAGAGAAGTGTGCACGTGTTCGGGCTGCTGTAGGGCCTGAGTGGACTGCAACTGCTTTGTGTGACTGCAAGAAGGAGGCCAGTGTTACAAGACATTAAGTCTTTTGGACTCACTTAATACATGGAATCCCATTAATGGACGTTTTTTTTAAAGACTATAACTTATTCCCAGTAATTTAAACAGAGTAATATATGTGTGTTCAAAGTCATGTGAAAAAACTCATTGCTGTTTCAATAAATTATTTTCTGGAAATGGAGCATTTTGACTATAGTGTTTTTATATGGGTGGCTGCCTGGGGGTAATGCAGCTGAAACAGAATCCTCACACATATTTTCAGACTCGAATTGCCTAAGGAATAGATATGCAAACAGGAGGAGGGTACATTATATTCTCAGTTTGCCGAGGGAGTGTCTTCACATCCTAGTCTACTGGAATCTGCGTCATATCCTCACTGTTAGTTGCAACACTGTGCTGAGGGAACAGGGACTTTAGGTCATTCGTGTACTGCTTACTTTGGCAAGCTGTCCACAAAGTGATACAATTCAGTTCTCTCACTCAAGCTCAGAGTGTTGTTAAATGAAACCAAGCATGATCTGGGGTGCAGAAATGCATTCAAAACTGGACTAAGAGGGATGAGAATGAAATGAGTATATAAGTCCTGCTGAAAGCACTGGTAAATGTGCAGTCTTCACTCAAGCATTTATGAACAGGGGTACATTCAGGGGTCAACCAGTCAACACAGAACTGCAGGTTACTTAAACAAGAAACATGTAATTGAGATTTAAACAATTTAGCTGAGGTATGGTCATAATTCAGGGGACATCAACTTTAACAACATATTCTTACATACCGTATATAACTAGGTACTAACTACATAACACATCCTGTCTGCTTATCCCTTGAAAACAGACCACAAATGATTCAAGAAAGAGGTTAACAGTCAATACCACAATATACACAGTATACAGGGTATCGAAATTCCGTTTCACACAGGCCCACCTATGGTGCATTCTGTCTAGGAACTAGAAATGACCCATAAATACTAATCTAAACTAAAGTTTCTATTTTAACTATCTATCTGTACAATAAACAAAGACAGGA
Organism: Hemigrammopetersius urotaenia; assembly: GCA_037974485.1. Classification (NCBI taxonomy): domain Eukaryota; kingdom Metazoa; phylum Chordata; class Actinopteri; order Characiformes; family Alestidae; genus Hemigrammopetersius; species Hemigrammopetersius urotaenia. The sequence continues at coordinate 13,372,667 of JBBPDC010000038.1, forward strand.
CAATAGACAATACAAAAGTGAACATGTGCGAGTGGTTCAAGGAGAATGTGAGTTTCAAGTTATTGCCAGGAATATTAGACAAGACAAGACAGAATCGTGCAAATTGTACTTGTGCAAATTTAGCATGAGGTAGACAATTTGAAGTGTGTTGTGCAACAGTCCCATTTGTGTGTCTTTTGTGTTTGTTATGTATTTGTTCTTGTAGAACAAAATAGCATATTGTGTTGGGGTCCAGTTTGTTTAGTTGATTTTTAAGTTCTTTGTGTGTTGTTTGTGTTGGTGTGTGTGTGTACATGGAGTACACACTAGTGTGTTGGTGTGTGTGTGTTGGTGTGTACACTGAGTGTGTGTGTGTGTGTGTGTGTGTATGTGTGTGTGTGTACATCCATGCTCAAGGATGTGTGTCAAAATAACCTCTGCGTTGAGTGCTCATATCTCATTAATCCTAATGAATCTCTTTTTTATGCTACAGAGTTTTAAAGTTGAACATAAACACAGTAAAAGCGTAGAAATGTACCACTCTCTTCTCTGTCCAAGTGGTCCATATATGGGAGCCAAGCTGCAAAACAGGCTTTGTTGATTTTACTGTTCTTGCAATGTCACTCAAACCAAGACATTTGCATGAATCTACACACTCAGTTGATGTTTAGCCCCGCCCATTCACACAGAAGTTATAAGGAGTGTTTCAATCTGGAATACTTTCAGGAGCAATACAGGGCAACCAATCAAAAAGGGGGACATTTACATATATCAGTCTTACGCACAATAACAACAGTCTGTTTACTTCTAACGGATAAAGGAAGATTGGAAAATGGAAACCTCCAATGCAAACCTCCTAAGTAGACCTCAGGGAAGATACATAAAAATATGGTCTAAAAACATACATGGGCGAACGTGGATGAAGTAAGTACATAAAAAAATGCAGGACATACATGAACACAGTGTCTTTATTGTACATATCCTATTCAACACCAAAAACAAACTCCCTAATGATGAACTGTAAACTATAACTGAATAGACTTTGTCACTGAAAGCAGTTCTCTCACACAAGGTTATCATCAGAAATAAGTGATCTTACATCTATCTAGGCCTAATTTATGGTGCATGATGAATACACTAAAAATATAATCAGATGATTGGAATAAGTATACACACTTGCTGTTCTTGTCCTACTCTTTCCTGTCAGCTTTGACTGGGGAGGCTCAAAATGACACTAATGAACAGGTTAGCAACACTTCTCACTCTTATACTTCAGCTTTTATTTGAATAGGTAGTTCAACAGTAAAACAGGGGCATAGTCACAATTTAGGAGAAGGACACTTTATACTGTATTTCATATACAACTAGGTGCTTAATTACATAAAACGATACACAATGAAGGACACATGTCCACATAGCCATGTCTCTGCAGTAGAAAAATGGAACATGAACAAACACACTGTTACTGATTGTAAAAAAAAGCCCATTCACCATCACAAACAGCATATAAAATGGCACTTACATCCCTCTAGATGTAAACTAGCTATTGCTTAATAGGTCACTGAATAACACTTTTCTCATATAAACTCAGATTAATCTGAAATGAGCAATCTTACATTTAACCAGGCCTTTTTTGTGGTGCACCAGTGCACTGGGTCAGATGGATGAGTAAATGAGCATCTAGGTCATACTGAAAGCTTGTAATTTGTAATAAAGTGAGGCATGATCAACACTATCAACATGCACAATCTTATAACCATTATGTTTGATGTAATACTTTATGTAAGGCTTTAAATTTCAATCGCACATTGTGTTAATGGTTCGTCTCAGAGCGTGTCATGCCAAATCAAGCGTAACATTTAGGGCATCAAAACCATATCAAAAAGTATTCACGCAGAATAAAATTGTTCCATGGTTGTTTTTCTCCACTGAGTGTAACGTGTGCACGTCTGTGTCTGAGAGAAAGTGTTTGTGGGCTTCCCCCGAGCTAATTATGTATTCCGTTCTACTTACGTAGCCTATCACCGATTACGCATCGGTATCTCCGGAAACGTCATTGACCAAATAAGGGCAAATCTGTGCCTCTGTCAGAGCTGTGTGAAATTTGAACGCAACACACTGCCTTCAGAAACGCACTCAACGAGGATGGAGCTGCTTTTTTCTAAATGGTCCAACGGAAGCAGCACGACTCTCGGCTGGCAGTTACTCAGCAGGTATGCGAGGAATGCGGAAAAACCTCCTCTGTTCCTCTAAAGGGCTGTGAACGTTAGAGAAAGAGGTTCCTCTCAGGGGGCACAAAAATCCCACGCGAATCACTGTCTTAATATGGTCATTTATACTAGAGCCTACTGACAGCACTCACTCTCTTAATGTGACAGCATATATAGTCATTCACTGAGAGTTACTACTTAACCCTGGACTGTAGCTGAAACGTATGCCTTGATGCTTATCAGCAATCCCTTCTGCTTAGCATGCCATGTAGTTGTGATCAAAGCATCAAGTGCAGTTATGTACTGGCTAGTAGAATAAAGCTATGTAGGTTACACAGGCTGTTGGATAATTAATCCATCCGATATGCTTGGGGTGAGTTGGAGTGTGATCCATCGCTAATTATCCAGCCTGACCTCATCAACACTGCTGTGGTCTAAAGCCTTCCCGGAAGAGCAAAGGCTCTAACTGAAGAAAAGAGTAACCTTTAAATACCAGGACACATAGGTAACAGAAACAAAATCCAAGGCTATCTATAAACAAGGCCATATATATATATATATATATATATATCTATAATGTGTGTGTGTGTGTGTGTGTGTGTGTGTGTGTGTGCATGTGTACATTTTCTAAATGCTTGAAACTAGTCCTGGAATACATAGTTATGCAGACACAGAAGGAGGAGAGAGGGAGCTCAGGTCCTTCACAGGAAACTGTTCAGTTCATGCTTTTTTGCACAGACACAGTCCCAGACTTAGAGACATTCTGCCTGGCCTTGGATGATTCCCCCCACCTCTCTTCCTGCTCATAAAGCCTTGATCTGTGTGTGATCTGTAATGAGTGTGTGCCACCCAGCCTGCTGCTATTTCTGCACCCCAGCCTGACTCCCTCGCTGAGGTCAGCAGGTACGCGAAGTCTGGCAGAAGCTTTGGGCTCATGCACACGGAGGCCCATTCCCACCCACAGAATGGCCCCTTTTTTTTACAGCCCGCCCCCCTCAGATGAATTTTGAGGCCGTGACAGAGGCAGAGAGTTTTATGGTTCTTGTGCCGTCCCATGAACCCTCAACCAAATCATGCAGGCTGTAAAAGCCACATCTTTGTGAATGCTCCCATTTTGCAGCTCACTGTGTGATGCCTTTAATCAAGCCAGCTCCAGTGCTTTATCTCACCACCATAAACCAGTAGCTCATGCTTAATTAAACATACCAATTACTGGTTTATAGCAGATGCGGAGTGAATGTTCTAGGCCAAGAGGAGATGGAGCTCATATGGCACTGCAATGCTGCCAGAACAAGGATGTGACCAAAAACACAGCCAGGAAATGAATACATGTTGTGTGTCATCAGTTTCAGCTGAATATTGCATTTGGAAGAAGAAGAATCAAGAAGCACAATTGTGCATTCGTTTGATGGACAGCTATCCAAATACTACGTGTCATGGCAACTATTAAGGAAGCATGGTTCTAAACAATGCAAAGCTGCCTTGCTGGTGTTTCCTAGTAAGCACAATATACACAGACTTAATTAGAAGGCTTTATTGACCCTAGATATACTGTTTTTTCTTCCAGAAAACATGTTTACCTGCACACTCATCACCTGGGCCCATAGTCTGTCTTCAGATATGGTGTCTTTTGTACATGTACTGCCTTTAAAACATAGGGTCTAGAAGAGGCCTGAAAGAATCATCTTACGTTCTCCAAAGAAGCATCTAATAAAAGGTTTCTTAAAGAAAAAACAAACATTTTAGCCTAATTTCTATTTGTTGCATCTGAAGCATGCAGTCGCTTACCACAGGATATAATTTAGAAATGTTTCTCTTTACTTAGCAAAGGACAGACTCTAAACACTTGAGTCTTTTTTTTACACACAGGGAAAAGCATTTCTCCGTGGTGAGAAACTGTATGCTACGGATGTGGCAGATCAGTACTGCTACACAGGTTTCAAAGCTTTTGAGCTCCAACCCATCCGTTGAAAGGTTGCTCTTTTGTGGCATAGCTCTAACAACACATTTGGCACCTTTTTGTGAGTGTTGGACAACTATGAGTCAAGCATTCATGGAGCAATGGACTGAGGTGAGGGGAGGGGGCTTATACACTCTTTCTGAATTTATTTTAGGGGTGTGATGTCCATGTTCACTTTGGGGGAAAAACGTGAGAAGATTATACAGCAAAACAGGGCGGGGTGAACTTTGATAATAATAAAGTGCTGTTATACACCAGACCAAACCCAAAGTGGCGTGAGGCAGACAATGGCTTTCAGTGTGTTCCAACCGTCGCTGCTGGAAAAAGTGTGTACATGGGCGCAGGCTCAAAAGCACAATAGCAGTCTTCATGAGCGGCTGAACACTGAATGAAACTGGACGACTGCAGGCTGGACCAAGAGCGAGAAAGCGAGAGAGAGAGTGAGAGAGAAACTGGGAACAGAAGGCTTTTTCTTTTCCCCAGTAGCTATTACTCACGCCTTATGCCCGAAAGCTTCTGACAGTATAAAGTTCAGAGGGCTTAGCTATTAATAGCCTTGCGCAAGTGGCTATTTTTAGCCCTACAGCTCTTCTATTTTTACCAGTGGGAGTGGTGGCCTCGTGGAAGACATAAAGGCTCTGCATGATTCGATAATGGACTTGCCCAAAGTCCTCCGCCTCATTTTCTCTTCCCCTCAAGTGTCTCCACTTCACCTCAGCTCATCCACATTTCCTGGCTCTCCGGTTTTAAGCCATGCAGGGCTGCTGGACTGGCGGTTATGGAGAAGGCAGAGCATGCAACAGTAGCCCAAATTACAGGTTGCCCCCCTCCTCCCCACCCACTCTCATCCCAAAGCCATAACCTCCCTTTCATCTTAAGAATGCTTCTCCACCTCCTAAACTAAAGCAGAGCTGTGCGCTTTGATATATGCCAACTTCAGGACAACAGGAACGTCCCCACAAGTTTGACCTGACCTAAATCTAAGGACAACACTGGGTTGAGTTTATATGCTCAGTTCCTGCATGTGTGTAATTTAGCTTATATAAAGTGCCCCCACTCCATCATTTTCCTCTAATATAGCACAATAATAAAGAAAAATTCAGATCTAAATACTATGATTTAAATGTATCCCAAAAAGTATCATTATAGGAAAAAATGTCTTCGGTTCATTATTTTCCATCTCTGGCTTTAACATCTTCCATTTCCACTGACTTGTTTTACCACCTTTCTTAGGTTATATACTTGTACATTTGCCTGACCCCTAGGCAGGCTATGGCACTTCTCCTATCCACTCATGAACTCTGTCTAATTATGCTATGAGCTATGGGCAGTATCTATTCTTGAACAGCTTCACATGAGTGAGTATCCGATGGGAATAGGACATCTGATGTGCACATGATGATGGAGCAACAATAAAAGAGATGCCAGTTGCATCAAGATGTGAGAATGTGCAACCGCAAAGCATTGTTCTAGTAGTGGGAGTGTGATGGTTATGACGGAAAGGAAATCTAATTTGAGGCCAAATATCTGAGCCATCCACAGTGTGTGATTTGAAACATCCATGATTCCATTCCAACCGTGAGCTCGTCTTCTCAGAGGCGATAAAGAACTGGGTGATCTTTTAGTTATATGTCACCTTTCTCTCCTTTTGAGATACTCACGAAAAATAAAGTACGAAAATCAATATTTTAGTGTACCTTTTAGTTCTGCTTACAGGTTTTCAGCTATCAACTTCTATGACTGGGAAAACAGTATGAAAGACTGAAATTCAGTCTAATGAAAAGTGGCAGCATGATTAGAGCTGTTAGAATCTGAGGCAAGTTGATACTTGGGAAATGACAGCAACAAATTTCCAGAGATGCTCTTATTAACTTGATTACTGGACAAAATACTGCATTCGTTCTAATATGCCATTTCATAGGCATGCAAAAGAAATATAATTTAAAAACAAAATGTGCTCTAAATTGATATATTTCAAAAGTTTTGTAAAATCTTGTCCAGCCTCACAAAAGTTGCTGCAAAGGAAAGCGTTTGAAGGCGGAGCATGTATACATAAATCCGCAAAATAGAGAGACCTTTTGTCCTGATCACTGCATGAACTGCATTAACAGGAGAGAGGGAGAGAGAGAGAGAGAGAGAGAGGGAGAGAGAGAGAGAGAGAGAGAGAGAGAGAGAGAGAGAGAGAGAG
>JBBPDC010000038.1:13389817-13402311 GCA_037974485.1 Hemigrammopetersius urotaenia
TGTGTGGGTGTGTGTGTGTGTGTGTGTGTGTGTGTGTGTGTGTGTGTGTGTGTGTGTGTGTGTGTGTGTGTGTGTGGCTGCAACCTGGAAGCCTCAATAGTTTGGGTGCCTCAGATGTCCACCACAGTCACAGCTGGTGGGACAGACAGGCTTGACTGAACAAATGCTGCCCTCCAGTTTGCACCCCCCACACACCCCCGAAAAAATCACTCTCCACTGACCCCCAACTGGCAGTTGCCAGGCAATTAGCTTCGGGCCGACCCAATTCAAATCCAGTGTCTGGCCTGCTTTCTGTTTGAGAAGGTTCTTGCACTTTTTCTTGAAATTTACTGGAGCATAGCAAGTCCTCCTTCAAGAGACTGCTTCAAGTTATGCAGTTATCTCATTCTGTGGTACAATTTTTATTAGTCCTGGGTATCAAAGCCCCTTTTCTCTCTAAAAGTGGGTAGAAATAGCTCTGAAAACAGTCTTTCTCCTTAAACTGTCTCATGGTCTAGACAAGAAAATTCAGTAGATGATTATCTGAGGGAAAACCTCCCAGCAATAATCAAATCATGGTAACATGGCAGATTATGATCAGGGACAAAACATTCTCATCCAACAGCTGGATCACAGTGTTTTGTCTAGTCTGATAATGCTGTTCAGCCCAAATATTTGACCATATTAAAAGTACTTAAGGTACTTTAGATTTACTACACTGCTAAAATAATGCGTTTTATTAACTTGATTCATTAATTTTGTGTTTCAGTATACTTTCTCTTGGAAATAATTGCCTTGATGTGATATACACTACAGGGTCTTCTAATTAGTGTATTCAGCTACCTTTCTCTCATAAATCATGAATTGCAGACACACGCAAACACACACACACACACACACACACAGTTTGTATAATCTATAGAAAGGAGTTTCCAGTAGAACAAGGTGCTCTGGAGCAACTGTACATGGGCCTAAGATCATCATACCAAATACCAAGCACTGAACATAGTAACTTTATTCAGAGTGCCTTTGTGACCGTAAACAGACATTCAGAAAGTTGCATATGGGCCGTTGAATCTATAGACTTGCAAAGTCATATCCAGAGCTGCTGACTCCATGAAAGCAATCTGTCAGATCTGAAAAGGCTTTATATAAACCCATGGGTGTGTATGTGTAAAGATGATGTGCTGGGGAAAGTGACAAATAGTAAGACGGCTTTTTCAGGTGTAGTCAACACACAAATGACTAATCACAAGTGACCTTGAAACCCCTGAAAGAAAAAAAATGAAATCAATGGCTCTGACTCATTTAACAGAAGAAACTCTCAGATCCTGAGGGGGAGAAAAGAACTTACAGTAAAGTGCTGCTAAAAGGAGCTCTCCACAGAAAAAATATTTGCATGGATTTGCATGGCTTTGCATGGTCCCGGCCAGACGGCGTGTGTAGCGCCGCCCTGGCTTTCCCTGCCCTGTCTGTGTCCCCTCCCAGTCTGAGAACCAAAACATGTGCAGGGGCTGGAGCTGGGACCTCCTCCCTGTCTCTTTACGGCACACCCTGGCCCGCCGTCTATGTCTGAGAGAGAGAGAGAAAGTTTATCAGTCAGCGTTGACTCAGAGGGAAAACCCAGATGCATGTGCCAAGACGGCCAAAAGGAAAGACTTTCTAGACAGGCTAAACAGGACTCAGACCACTCTATTAAACTGAAATCTGTGTGTTTTGCACTGATGCAGGTGGCCTGTCTGCTTTTCCTTACTGTCTCCCCTCTCAAAGCTCCTGCACAGACAGATTGCTCATGGCTTTGTAACTACACGACAGCACGCCACTCCTTTCCCTAAACAGAACAGTGTCTGGGTTAACCCTGCCATTCCTTTTTAGCATTGCAATCTTAAAAAAGCAGGCAAACATGGGTTCTTTGGAATAATACTGCTTGGAGGAAGAACCACTTTATGTTTTCATCATGTGCTTTTTAAAGGACTATCAAACTGAGGTTCTTTAGAAAATGTTCCATCAAGGCAGCCTTATTTTCAAGAGAGTAGTGAGTACAAGTTTCACTCTTTCGTGAAAGTCCCTATCTGATCTTTCCTACATCCTAAGGGCAAAGAAAGCAACACCGAAATCCCCCCCTACTGCAGATTTCCATTTTGGTCTATGTGTGGAGGCTGGGAAAGTGTTAAAGCATGTAAAAATGGCTCAGCGTCAAGAGCTTCTCACAATAACCACACAAGCTGCAATGGGTGCCAAAGCAGCAGTTGGATAAAAGCGGCATGTACGGAGATCTCATCAGGGAGAGCTGAATCACATCATAGCGGACTGTCTCATGACCTCCCACAAACATAGGGACCATCTTATGCAATGCCCAACTGACTGGTGAATCATGTTTAATTAGAGCTATTTTCATCAAGGCAATAACGCTAAATTAATTACTATTGCTGAGAATAAATTGGCAACTCACGTCTCTACTTACATACGGTGAGGCAAATATTCCCTCATACACACATTTTAGTGCTGACCCACAATCGTCGCACTCATTTCAGAGAAGATATGAAATGTAGTGAATCATTTGAAAACTTCAAAGACACTCACAAAGAGAAGTAAAATCCCACTGCTTATGACTGAGCCCCAAAAGGGTCTGCTTTGCTGCATCATACATGAGTTCCCCTTCTTTATCAGAGTTCAAAAATCGACTCAACAAATTCCCAAACGATACTTTTATGAGAACACCTCAGTTTTGTGAATGTGCTTGTGTCAGAGCTTTTAACCACGTGTTAATCCCCAGTGCAGATAGAGCACATTCTGCTTTCTTCCTGCTCTAGATGGTGGCAATCTGTTGCCAGTAGTGGAGACTACTGCCACTCCAGCTGTTCACCTTGAAGCAATATTTAGGAGAAGCAGAAAAAGAGCTTGTTCTTGCCATGCACTCATCAAAATAAAAGTGAAAACAAGGGTTCTGTGTAGCAGTGCTATAGCAGAGCTGTTCAGTTGGTGGCTCTATAAGAATCAAGAACCTGTGAAGAAACTTCTCAGTATATTGTAAAGGTTCTGCACAGACTGAAAATATTTTGGTAGCACTTTATGGAAGGGCAGTTTTAGCAGGGCTGCTTGGCACCTACATACAGAGATCAGCCACAAAATTAAAACTTCTGACTAGAAAAACAAATAACATTGATTATCATTTTTATAATGGCTCCTGTCAAGAGGTGCGATATATTAGCTAGCAATTACATTCTTGAACTTGATGTGTTGGAAGTAGGAAAAATGAACAAGCATGAGGATGTGAGTGACTTTGACATGGGCCAAATTGTGATGGACTGACGACTGGTTCAGAGAATCTCCAGTCCTGAGGGGCATTGTGCAGTGGTTAGTACTGCTGAATCAGCATCAGGGTCACGGGCATCCAAGAATCATAGATACGTCACTTACCTGGGGAAGAGGGAAGGCTCTATGGGAAGACTGGCAGGGGCAGCGTGATGCTCTTCTGGGAAACCTTGGGTTGTGTAGTTCATGTGGATGTTCTTTGGACACATAACACTTACCTAAACATTGCTGCAGCAATTGCACCTGTTCATGACAAAAGTATTCTCTAATGGAAGTGACATGTTTTAGCAGGATAATGCCCCTCACCACCATGCAAAACTGTTCATTGAAGAATTTAGGAAAGTTTAAGGTCCTCTCAATTTAATCTGTGGGATGTACTGGACAAGCTAGTCTGATCCATAAAGGCTCCATATTACAGGGACTTAAATGATGTGCTGATCACAGCTGATTTGGGGACTTGAAGGGGACCTACACATTAGTAGTCAAGTGGTTTTCATTTTATGCCTGATCGGTTGAAGCCTTTCATGACTACTGTTGTACTACATAAACCTTTATAAAGACTTATTCCAAAAAACATTCCAAGATCATTTGTCCTAAAGGTTGCTTTTGTCCATTTCACCAAAAAGAAGTGTTAGGAGAATGGATGTTCGTGTTGCTGTTGGGTTGACTTCTGAATACTGCCCTTAAGTAAAGCGGCACCAATATTTCCTATATGAGTGTGAGTTTTCTGGCAGGGTTTACATTTGCAGAGTTCCTTCATGAAAATTCTTGTTTTCTTTCCTTGAAGAATAAGCCATTCATAAGAACCAACAGCACAAATGGAGACACTTTGAAAGAGCCCTTGACTGAAAACATGGTATGCTAGCATGCTTGACATCTTAAGGGTCAAAAGTAAAACCTCAACTTTAGTCATACAATGAAAGCTCTCTTATGAGGTTGAATGATAAGGATGAGCTATCCTGTGGTCTTCTTTTTTCTTCACCATCTAAACACCCCTCAAAGGAAATCTTTCTCGGTAATGATAACCCACTCTGTGAAAAAAATTGCAACATGACCAGAGGGATCGCGATGAAAAACAAATGATAAATTACATAATTTGCACTTTTTTTAAGAGGTGACGGCTTCTTTGGAGGCGATGTATAAAACTAATCCACATCATATGAGTTTGAAACACTTGCGTGACTTGCAGAGTTATCAACACATAAATCAGCCATCAAATAAGAGTGAGTAATCCACAATGCATTTCGTCTGGGATTCTGCTGTCAACTAAGTTATAAAATTACCTGACGCACAGGTCCCTGGAGGAACTCTGTTGCTTATCGCGTGCAATCTGAGGACACCATCTGATCCATTTCTCTGTGCTGGTCTGCAGCCAGGATTTTTTTCTGTTCACACGTATCGAAGCCAAATGATTATGAGTTTGTGCAATAACAAAAGGAGTCCTTTCAAGTTTTGCTGTTACTTCTGATGAAGTCCTTTTTAGTGAATCATGCAAGGCATCAACTGCAGATGCCATTGATCTTTCATTTTGAACACTATTAAGCTTTTGTAAATAGTCCTGAGTGTATGACTGTATCTAGAAAAGATTTCCCCCTAGTTTCCCTTTTCATTGAAGTTCTGGACCTGTTATGTGGGAGTCCCAGTCACGTGAGCCCTTTGAAAAGCCACATTAGAGTCAACAGTCTTAAAAACTCCCTAAGAAACCCAGCATGGAACACTAGATCATTTGCATGTTACTGGTGCAGAAGGTTCTTTTTAGAATTTTCTATCTTCGCTCCCAGTGTAGACATGTGGTTTCTAAGAAATTGTTAGACAGATGAAAAGTGATTCGGATACCACTGGACACATGAATCATAATTTCACTCCGTCGGTTCTTTTGATGGTCACGTGTAGCCTCGCCTCTTGTTTGAACCAACAATGTAATAAAAGAGAGGCTAAGTCAATATTTTGACATGAGTGCATTGCATGTGTGTCTTAGGAGCGTTTAACTGGCCTTAATTGCTGTATCTAGATACAATCAGTACCTGATTTATGTCAGACTGGACATTTTACACAAAGACCTTTCAAGCTAGTCCATGCACAACAAAGGTAATCTTAGTACATGTATACAAATAGCTGGGTTTGCTTAGGATCAAAAGTATTCAGGCGTGGGTTGTTTCACATTTAGAAACCCAAGGTGTGCTTTGGTGGTGCTGTCACACCCCACATGCACAGAAAACTTTGTTGATGCAAGTATGCTGACAGCCAATGCAATACAATGACATTAATAATGAGTCACAAGAATGCCATTGCCCAGATATTTACTGCTTACAACAGTGAGGAATGTCTGCATATTTGTGTATTGATCTTAAGCCTTAAATCTTCATTCCTCTGAACAATTCTTAAACAGACCTTTTTGCAGACTCGTGGAGAAAGAACTCCATAGAAACTCCAGAAGAAAGAAAACTGATGGCTCGTGGACAGGTGTACAGTCAGTAGAAATGTCAGTGCAGGTCATGCAATGTGAGGGGTCAGGCCTTTTCTCAACCTTTCCACCTGCCTTACTGAGGAATCCTGCAACAGACAATAGACAAAGCACTGGACTGCTCTACCCTGCTGTTAATTTGAGGCTGAAACGAATCCTGTTCTTGCGCACGTCACATGGATCCTCGCTGAGGTGTGATCCATACGGCCGGAGGCTAAATCTCACTCCACCTGAACACCTGAAGAGGGTTGACAAGTAGCTTATGACATCGCAGCTTGTAAAAAATCCAATAAACATACGGAAGTATGCCTGAAGAGTTTCTCATTATGTAGCTCTTTCGATTAAACTATCCAGTCATCCCACAAAAATGATGACAAATGCAATCTGTATGCGCCCAAAATCAAAAACCCCAAGTTACCTTGGCTAATGTACAAACAACAGCAAATTGTCAGTAAGAAACTACGTTTACAGGTTTGCTAGACACACTATGACTAATAATACCCTTATAAACAGCTTTTGCAACCTTGAATCCTCTGAGTCACCGTGTTTCTGCAGAATGTGTAGCAGAGCATAGCGTAACTCCTCTTGACAATAAATCACTGTTGTGGGGATGGCCCCTTGTTTTTCAGAACTCTTACTATATGCTACTTGCTAGATTACTATATACCAGTTCCAAAAACGTGTGTTTTCTTGTAAATGGCCTTAAATCCACAGCCATGGATTTATTATGTTATAGCACACAGGCTAAAGCTTTATTGTGTACTATATCTGCTTGGAATCACTGTTTTAATTTGATAAAAACCGGTTGCATTTCAGAGACGTGTAAATGATTCTTTTATGATCTATGTATTCTCCAACTTCACATGTTTCAAATAACTGTAAGGAAGTTGTACAATTAAATGAAGAAGTTTAAACCCGTTTTTCATACCTCCTCCTGGCCATTCTGCCAGTAGAACGGAAATGGATTCCTCAGATATTTTCTGTATGAATAAAATCCAATCACATATGCTAATTCAAATCATTATTGAAATAAAGCGAAACTATTTTCAAATGTTGAAAGGTAATAATAATTCTTAAAATCCAAGGCTCAATGGAGGGACCTGTTATACAATGTGAAATTGCTTTGCATGAAAAAAAGGAGTCACGATATGTCCAGAATGGTGAACAGACTGTGGATAATTCCACAATAAAACTGAGGAGGAATTTGCAATCTAATTAGCCGAATAAAAAAAGATAAAATCTATAATACGATACTATAAACAAAGGATCAAGTATTATTAATAATTTATGAATTACTTGATTTCAAAATGTCAAAAGTTTCTTAATTGAATAAATTATCTAAAAATTATAGTTCCTATTTTTTAATGTCCATGTTATTATTGGATAAACAGCATCAATTATTATTAAATCATTCTTCCAAACCTCTGGTCCTGCTGTACTACTATCAGGCTGTTGATTGGACAGTGATCCAGACAGAGCTTTGACCTCTGCATGAAAATGTCATTAGGATGAATGTGGGGGCAGGGCAAGTCACTGGAGCAGGACAGGATGAGGGTGTTTTCTTTGTTCTGACCTCTTCAAGACTCCCCTCCATAAACAAACTCTTTCATTCACTCTCTCACACCACGCGTTAACTGGTGTCCACTGCTTTAATGAACACAGGAAGAGAGCATTAAGGCTGAAGAACCTGAGCTGGTTATGTATTCATGACCCCCAGACCTACAGACAGTTGGAAGCAAGTGTGTGGTTCGGGTAATGATATGAGATCATTATAAAGAATGGCGGTGCAACATGGTCTTATGTTTAGAGTGATGGTGTAACATGGTCTTTATGATTAGAGCATTTATCCTAAAGTCAAAAGTTAGTTTAACATAATGGTCTAAAAATGTTCTAAACATAAAGTCATATTAGACCATCGCTGCTAGTTTATCACAACCTGATACCATAACCCTAACCACACACTTGCTTCTGATTGTGTCCCATTGCTACATTTGATTGCAAGTGTTTAAAATTATGAAAAGAACATTTTCTCCATTTTTGAGGCAAGAGAGATAATTTAGGCAGGTGGTTTGCACAATGACAATGTAAGAAGCAAGCAACATACTTTGGAGCTACATTCACTTTGTAGCTTCAGTGAGCTAACAGACTTCAGACACTAAGCATGTCTTGGTAGACTGAGTGTATTTGTACATGGGCATGACGCTGTAAAACTGTACAAGTTCTCAACAAAAGTCTTTTGCATGACATCTCCTGCTTGTGTCACATTAAATCCGCATAGACCACAGTGAGAATGTGGAGCCTGCATTATGTGAAAGGCTTCTGGGAATCCAAAGACAACACTCCTAGTTGGTTCCTTACTGCATATACAAATCAATAAGCACTGTTTAGGCCTGCGAATTGGGCCTTTTTCGCTGTGGTTGTGCTTGAATTATAGAGCAGTATTTTTTATACCATGCGAACGACAAGCAGTGAACTCAGAGTCTCTCGCTTTCCCATTGCACATGTCATCTGTTGAAGGAGACACACCCAAGACTCCCCTTCTTCCTCCTTCACTCCGCTTCGCTTCACTCTCTCTCTCTCACACACACACACACACACACACACACACACTCACACAAACACATGCTCCTCCAGCTGTTGCAGCAGGGGTACTGGAAAGGAACTCTTCAGGAAGGTTTCCCAGAGCTGTCAGCAGTTTCTCCTAGTTCAGTTCAAATAAATCAGCCCAGCAGAGGCATGTGGGAAAGCAGTCTAGAGCAGGGCACTGACCACCAAGGTGAGGGCAGTCTGGGACACAATACTAGGCATATAGTTTAATTTCAGGTAAAGCTTAAAGCAAAGCTTCAGCCAAAAATCACATTTACACAGTTTTTCCCAAAGACCAAAAACAGTCGATCAGCCAAGACATGTACAAACATCAGCACTAATTTAGCTAACATGTAACAGAAGCTTATCTCTCTCCAATTAACATTTTATACACCGCATGCATGAATCATCACACACGTGTCTTTAACCTTGTTGTTATGTAATCTCAAAGTGACTAATAATAATTGGACCAAAGTACACTGCATTGCTAAAAACAGTAGCAGCAGACATCTGGAAGGCTAAATGTTATCCATTTGTGGTTCATTTTTACAGAAAACTTTGTTATGCAGCAAAGGAAGTGAGACAGATTTCAGATTACTCAACAGCAAGCGGGTGACACATGCAGTTTGAACAGCACTATGCTAAAGTTTAATAAGTTTTAATCTAAAATATAATGGGGCGGTTGCTGGGCTGGTAGTTAGAGGGTTGCCTCTGCGATCAGAATGCTTTGTGGGTTTGAATGCCAGGACTGCTAGTAACACCACTGAGGTACTTGGGTGAATGGGTAAAATGCAGAGAACGAATTTCACATTGTTAAAAATGTGCTCTATTTGTGTTCACATGTGACTATAAGGGGCCACTTTACTTTGATATGTAACTTTGAACACTACGCATGTCCTACCAATAGCCTACATTTGGGCTCAACAAATGTATTTTTTGCCAAAGAATTCCTTTTAAGGTCATAATGCATTTACAGCCAGTGCCTTATTTGTCACTGAAAATATTGCTTGCCTTATGAATGTGTCACAGTGCTGTTTTTAAAAATGCACTGTGAACATTGAGCTTCCTTCCAAACACTTTTCACCAGGGCCACATGCTAAAAATAGGAGGGAGGGATTTCTTAAAGCTGCGAAAGGCTGAATAATCTGCCGCTGAGTTCCACCCACGCCTGTGGAGAGCAACACTTAAATACATGCTTTAACACAGACAGCAACTCAAGGCCCACATTCAGGGCAATTGACTGTCATTAGCGTCGCCTTGGGCAAACAGTTCAGGCAGACTGTGAAGAAGACAGTCTACTATGGACAGACTGTAAATGAGAAGGTCAGCAAATGCTAACAAACATGTGAGTGCAGCTTTCGAAGTATCAGATGTATCCACAAGTGCAAGTGCTGTAGCTTCACAGGGATTTCAAGGACCGTGCAGCAGTAATAACATCCATAGAATATGTGTCATTGCCAAGGTTTAATGTTAGACAGGTTCTGAACTTAGCTTGGGGCAGATTCTACCAAGTTCTCACTGTGTTTCTGCAAAGTTGTGCCCCTAAGGTCTTTCTCCCACACTTCGTCTTTCTGTCACTTCCAGTTATTCTCTCACAATGTCCTAAAGGTGTGGGAACAATTGTCCTTCCTCTCTTTTCCCACCCCTCTCCGACTGATGGTCGACCCCCTCCCACCCCTAACAGAAGAAGCTGCGCAAAGACCAGTAGTGTGGATATGCAAGAGTTCCTGAGAAATTGGTTGAAATTTCCCACTGCCTAAAGTAGTGGTGCCCTCCCTCTTGTTAGAGACATCAGTCTCAGAAAGAGTGCAAAGCAGGGTTATCCAAACATCAGCAAGTCAAACGGACTTTCTGAGGAACACATATTAACAATCCTTCACTTCCAAAGAAAGAAAATGGCATTTCCAAAGAACAGGAAATGAAAATGTACCAGATTTATTATTTAAATTATAGACGCAGGTAAATTAATTATGAGATCAATCTCGATGTTTTTTTTCATGCATCATGTACCTGCTTGGGTCACTTTAGGGGTGAGTGGAACTATGAAGTTACCATGAACCGCAGAAAACATGTCATCAGTGCTATAATTTCTGTGAACTGTTGACTTCTGTTCAATGGAGTGGTATGGCTACATGTCAGTCTGACTGAATGTGGCTGAAAGAACCCTAAGAAAAAGCTCTTGGAGAACATTCTGACCCTTTCTGAAAACGTGTGTGAAGGTAGGCTTCGAGGAATCTCTGCACTGATTAACCTGAGCCTGTAAAAAATGCTGCCAAAGATGAACCACCAGTGAACACTCCCTCATTCAGTGCTTGTGCTCTTTGCAGACAGATGGTATCACGCCAGATCAAGCAGCGAGTAATTGGGGCCCCAATTCCTAGAAGACAACTTTGGTGAAGGAATGACCTTTACCCCAGAACAGTGTCCAACTCCGGCTCAGATAAATGACAGAAGCTGACAGCAATATTAAAACACAACGTGCCCAAGATTTAAACTCTCTGCAGACCTAACTTGCATGCAATTGTTGATGCATAGCATACTAGCGGAGTTCGGTTCAGGACAGTATGAGCAGTAATGTGAGAAATTTTTTTGAACTATATTCTGTGGGTTAAACGATAGCTATTTTACTTAACATTTGCAAAGAGGTCATATTCAAAGCATCTCAATTGTATTAGCTGACAGGTTATTTATTTACATGTTCCAAGTCATTCCATGTTGTTCCACTCTCTGAAAGTACACCAGGGCCGAGTAAACTTGCATGCACTTGTTAATGTTTGGCTCAAGAGTGGTTCAGGAGTTAAATTCGAATCAGAAACTTTATTGATCCTGGAGGAAATTGCTTTAAACCTGGGGGTAGGCATGTGATCAGCTGTTAGAATATCAATTAATTAAACAAGCAGAATCAGGTTTTGCTTGTTTGGAATGAGAACCTGCAGCCATACCAGCCATCTGCGGATAGGACTGGATGTTCCTGCAACAGCTTAGTCCACCAAAGATAGCACTAGTTGCCTAATGATGAGTCTTGGATAGAGACAACCATTCGTCAAGTATTGTCTATTGTCTGTTATAACATTTACAGTATGTATTTTGATCACTCCCTTGGAAGCCATTCATCAGTGGCATTATGCTATAGAGAGGCTACATAACAGGACTGTGACCGGAAGTGACCATGGCTGCAGTGACAAAGGGGTATTGTCCAGGCACTGGCCTGATAACAGTGGTAAGACTTGGGAATCAGCTTCATGAGGAGAGCCCAGCATTGACCAGCATGACAATGAAGCGGACAGAGCCAGGAGAGAGGGAAGAATAGAGCTATGAAAAGTGTGGCACTATGAAAAGTGGCCAAGGTTATTCTGCTCGAAAGGTTCTCACTTCTCCATCTGTCTTTGTCTTCTTTTCATCCTTCAGGAAGGAGGGATTTGGGTTTTTTTCTGAGCCCCTGCAACCCCCTTGCACAATGGCAGGAAAGAATAAAGCAAAGTTATAGAGCTTCTCAAAAGGAGTTTCTGAGGACAGTTTATTTGTAGGCTAATTTATATGAGAAATTCTCAGAAACCTCTGTTCACTTTTGTCCTATTTGTACCTACGTTGGCTTTTTTCTGCCACTTCTAGCAGCTGTACACTAGGACTGACTGAACTCATAAAAGCGCACAGATACAACAGCAAGGGAGGGCTTGCAGGGATACGATGTACTGGAGAAAAAAAAATCTAGAACACTGGTGTTGGCTGCAGTCCACAGTTCAGAACCTGATATGCCGGGACACATCTCTCAAAGACCTTTCATAATTAAGCACAAGTATTTGGCGCTGCAAACATCATAAGCTCCTGGGATGGTCATGCACAGCCAAATTAGAAAACTGTGACCTATGCTATGTTAGAACAGGACAGTCTAAAATAAGCTATTAGCAACAAGGAGTGCAGGCACACACTGTGACTCTTAGCTTGCATAACCTTGATAAGATCCTGGTAACCCAGTCGTGTGTGTGTGTGTGTGTGTGTGTGTGTGTGTGTGTGTGTGTGTGTGTGTGTGTATATATGGGTTCCCCTTTTGAGTCTTCCAGCTTAGGAAGTTTTTGTAACAACATTGGTTGCAAAATGCATTATATATATATTGCAAAATGCATTATATATATATATATATATATACACA
>JBBPDC010000038.1:13417619-13446583 GCA_037974485.1 Hemigrammopetersius urotaenia
AGGTACAGCCTGGTAATAATTAAGCACAGGTACAGCCTGGTAATAATTAAGCACAGGTACAGCCTGGTAATAATTAAGCACAGGTACAGCCTGGTAATAATTAAAATAGAAGAATCTCTTCTCTGGTGGGAGTAAAAATACAGATATTTAGTTTCAGTAAAACTTGTGTAAAATCTTACCTACTTACGTAGGTGTTTTCGGTCTCTGTGAGTTACTTATTTGTTAGCTACATTAGCTTTGCAGCTCTGGCCTTGCAGCCAACTTCAGTATTCAATTTTTCAAATATTTTTCCCATTTCTTTAAACTGTCCCCTTAAGGTTTCAGAGCCATTTTTCTGGGTTTTCCAGTCTGCTTGTGTGCTTCCTGCCACTGTAATGAACATAACTGTTATGTGCATGAGAAAAATTGCTTAGGTGTGTGATGGATTATCTGCCGATGTTTTCCGCATTTTTTGGAACCTATGATGAGCATGAGATGCTCACATGACTATGAAGGGCCATGTGATCAAATCAGGGTGACAGGACCTAATGTGATGAGTTCACGCAGACCGTGCAGTCATGTGATCCATCTTGCATTCATTTTTAAAAATTATGCATGCACAGAATGATCCCAGTCATCCATGTTTTATTAGATTAACTTTATTGTGCACCATGTTTGACATTTGTATTTTATTTCTATTTACAGTCATGCACACAGTAGCCTATATAAAGCACAGGCATGCACACTAAAAATATACAAAGAGAAAGAAGTTCTAATGGTGTAATTAGGTCTTTGGAGCCACATGAAGGCTGACCATGAATAAAAATTATAGAGGCTATTTTTGACACAGAGCATTGCTACATTAAACAGTGGCGCTTCTGTGGAGATTATTAATAGCTGCAGAGCAGGATTGCCTGTGGCGAGCTTTTGAATTCCTGGGCGGCTAAGAGTCCTGGCTTGAGCCAGGACATTCTCATACTACCACCCACCCGTCACATACACACACACACACACACACACACATACATACGCATATACACACACATTTATGTGGCTATGATGTGTGGTTGTGGAGTGAATTTTTTTGAAAGCCATTGTGAAGTCTGAAAAAGATGAGTTAGTCTGGAAAAATAGTGAAAATGTGTGTATGTGTGTGTGTGGGTGTGTGAGGGAGACTACCACTGTCTGGAAAAGCCCAAAAATGTTCCTTGCCATCGGCCGGGGAGTGGAAGGGGGCCTCATGTCTTCTTTTTTCATGTGGGTCTGATACTCTCACTGTTGTAGAAAAACCCAATATTTCCAACTAGAGGAAAGAAAGCTAACTTATAACTTATGTTAATGTAGTGATGTCATCTCCAAACAGATGAATTAACTAATGTTCATAACTTTATGTACTGAAGTGAGATTTGAAACGTCTTAGACTGCTACTAAAAATTCTTTATTCAATTTTTCATGAAAATTTTTATCATCAGTTACCAAACTTAACAAATTTAAGTTAAAAGTAGAATTACTGAGAAAAAATCCATGCATTTCAAACCTTCATTAGTAGTACTATTTAAGATACTCACAGTAGAGTAAATGGTTTAATTAATTAGTTGGATGCCATCTCACTTGGGGCAGTTGGTGGCCTAGTGGTTAGGGCATTCGCAATGCTATCAGAAAGTCCAGGTTCGATTCCCAAGACCTCTAGGCACAGCTGAGGTACCCTGAGCAAGGTACCGTCCCCACACACTGCTCCCCGAGCGCTGTATTCCTGGCTGCCCCTGCTTCACTTGGTGAATGGATTAAATGCAGAGGGTGAATTTCATGCTGTTCACGCTGTGTGCTGTGGTGTGTTCACGTATGACAGAATGATCACTTTCATACTACTTTGGTTATTATACAAATGATCAATATTAGCAACAAAAACAGCAAATACCACAATGAAAATTTAACACCAGAGTGTAATTTAGCAGCCAGAAAAAGCATGTTAAATTTTGAACATAAACACATACAGTCCAATGCTCATGGATGGTGGCGCCTCATGAAAGTTTTCATTGATTTTCTGGGTGTCAAAAATCACACAGAAGTTGTTGTCATGGAGGTGATCCACAGAAATGGCATCAAAAAATCATACACCTGGCAGCATGCTTTCTATGTGTAAGAATCATAGCTGAAAGGCTGTAAATAAATGAATTTATGTAAATAAATGTGTCTTTTTTGGAAGTGGGTGTATTAAATGTGTGCATGTCTTTATTTGCAGTGAAAAAGAAAAAAAAGAAAAAGAAAAAAATATCGTCACTGATAAATTCACTATTGAAGGAATCCCAGACTTCACAGAGTGTTAAAAACAAAATCATCAGATTTGATTCTAAGGTTTGAATAAAAGGGGTCAGTCTGATCTTAGATCAGCTGCATTTTTCTTGGAGTGGTGCGAGGACAAGAAAGTATCTAAGCCTATTTAACACAGTCCTTTTTGCAAAGGGATAAAGAGAGCAAGAACAAGTGAATCACATCACTAGAGGGGACACTTTTCAGAGTTGCACATTTAACATATAACTTTAAAAAATCATTAAAATATTTAAAAAATCATTAAAATGTTTCAAAAGTGCAAAACGTTGGCATTTATGCGAGATTCCTTTTTTAATGAGACTACTCCGCAGTTCTCTTTATTTGACTTGGCAGGGTCAAGTTGTCCTAGTACACAAAGGCGATGAAAGAATGAGATCACTCCATCTACTGGATGTACCTTCTGGAGTACCTCAAAGCTGCACAGGAAAAAATAGGAACAAAACAGAATGCTTTTGTGAGGCAAGAAGTAGAGGTTTTTAGAAAGGTGACTTGCTAAAAATCTTCTGAACTGTATGAACTACTAGGAAGCTTCTGAGCTGTATCAAGACACTTGAAACAGGACATCAGTGTTGCCTTGCCCTGTGAGCCATTTCCCACTACAGTCCTCTGTTCTTTAAAACAGTTTGCTGCATCTGAAAACCATTTCCAATATGTCTATTTATTCTAAGAATAAGTAGACTTATAAGGCCATTCCAACTAATTCCCTGTGTAGAAAGATGGATGGACAGATGGATTGATGAATGGATGAATAGATAGATAGATAGAGTGATTGATAGATAACAGGTATTGTTACAATAATTACAAACAATACAGCACCACACACTAAACTGTACTATGCTACATATATACTATACATAATGTGCAAGATGTGTGATGTCAGGTTACAGGTTGTGAGTCTGTCACCAGAGTCTGATGGTGGATGGGAGGATTGACCTCAGGTGCTGCTGACATGAACAGCACAGCTGTGTGAATCTGTACTGAAGGTGCTCCTCTGTTTGTCTAGTGTGTGATGCAGTAGGCAAGACATTATGGCTTGAAATTCTCTTTAGTGTTCTGTAGTGTCTGCTATTTCAAAGGAGTCCAGGTGGACAGAAGCAGCTTTTTTTATGAGGTTCTCTATTGATCTTGTTAGAGTCTCTAGGGTGGCATTGACTGAGTGACTAGATAATCATGGTTTTGTTTGTACATTATGTCAGTCTCTAGGCTTTGCCATCACACCCATATTTTATCTGAACCACACAGAGGCTGCTGCTGGAAAGCATGAGTTTCATCTAATGCACATGGATAGAAACGCATGTTCACGTGTGACATGGTTATCACTTCTGAGATGCAGAAAATAAACACCACTGCCTCTTAGCATTTATCAAACATGAATAGTTTCACTCTCCTCAGTTTCAATGGGTTTTCTCAAATGTATTTTTTACTCAGTTTTGCAAAGATTCCACCAGTGGGACTGATAAAGAGTTATCTTATCTTATTTTAGTTTTCTTTCCAATTTAATCATGTCCTATTCTACTCACTAGCTAGTACGCCACTATTCACATGATACTACCAAACACTGGGGGGCTTCTGATTTCCAAAAGGATTATATCCAGATCAATAACTGTTCATCAAATTGAAATAAATGATCACCCCATCTACTACCTGTGTCAAATGTGATATACCAGTGTGAGCAGAACGTCAGCGAGCTACAACTGTTACATTTCATGATGGCTTTGTATAAGTGATGAGTCATTGCCTAACTTACTAAGCAAAATACACTGTTGACATCAGCCGTATTATGCATCAGCATACAGCATCTTTAATGAGTTAACGATTGGATCTGTGGAAGGCAGATTGTGTTTCTTCTCCATGTTGGACCCCATCAGTGAACCACTTGCTACTATAAATACAAATTGATATCATGAGAGAGACCAAAAACACTAAAGCACAAAGTTTACAGAACCGATTCTTTCAAATTATCCGTTACATTGAATTGATTCAGCAACCCACTGATTAGTAAAGCAGGTCAGGTTTGTTCCCATCTCATCTCTGTTTATTTGCACAAAGTACAACATAGCAAAATGAATCACAATCCTTTTTAAAAACAATTTTAAAAGAGCATGAGTCCTGCACTGTTAGGTCCAGAAATGGTGCAAATCACTTCCAAAACTGATCCAGAAACAGCTCCCAAGGACCCAGAAATGTTCCCAAGCCCCTCCCTTTGTTCTTCACTCTCCACTCTCTTTCTCAGCTCGTTGTCATGTGATACTGGGCACGGGGCCAGCTCCCACACACTTCACACAAAAATCAGGCTGAGCAATCCCGGAGGCTGTGTGGAGATCTGGGAAAAGAACACACAAAGAGCTGAGAGGCATGTCTTTTACACAAACACACCAGGAAAGGTCCCAGAAATCTGTAGGTTTTACACAGGGCCTCAACTTTCATTCACCATTCTCCCACAGCCGAGCCCAGATGTTCCCACATCTCGAGACTGTTTTTTTCTCACCAACTGCAAAGGAAATGTGAGGGTGGTGAATTAATGTGAAATTTCTCAACCTTGGGAGAGTGCAGATGCAGCACTGGCTCAGCCGAAACAGGAACAGAAAACATGACAGAAACTCATTCATGAATAATAGTAATCGTAAAAAGATATACTTGACCTGAAACTATGGTTTCAGTTTTTGCTCACTCTGATTAGAACTAGATAAATGCCTCAGCACTGGAATGAATTCAGTTCCTGTTTCCCTGCAGCCAATCATGAGGTTGAGCTGAAACATGACGTTTTCCAGTATTGCAAAAGGCACACTCTTAATAATAATGGTGCATTGAAGGCTTTGTTGGAGCGAAGCCATGTTTTAGTTACAAAACATTTCTTTTAGTTGTATTTTCAAATTCCATTCCATACTTTGCATTCCATTGCAAGGTTCTTCATGAAACCAAATGTTATTCTTCTAAGGCATCGCTTATAGGAAACCTATTTTGGGCACATTTATTTTGAAGACCAAATGCATTGGAATTTTTGAATAACATAAACAAAACTAAATCAGCAAAGTTGCTGTCAAATCTAAGTAACATTACATGCCAAATAGCCTTAAATAATTTTCAGTTGTGTTCAATTTTATCCTCAAATGTTATCCAAAAATGCATCAAAAGCCATTACATCTATTTTTGTTTCCTAGTGAAATAAGCTTTTGGGAGTTGCACAAACATTTGCAACATGATGAGGAATTCACCCAGTTCACTTTTTACTGCATTGTTTGCAGTGTGCGTGTAATTTATGTGCATTTTAAAAATGAAACTCTTCCTAAACAGTCATCTAGACCTGAAAACAGCTCTCAGTTAAGCCTGTTAAGCTACATGCTCATGTATAATGTAGAATGACAATGAACTTGAATTATGCCCTTTTGAATCAAGCTAGTTCAAAGCTATCATTTGTTTAGCGAGCACATAATTCCAAGAATGCATTTCACTGAAAACAACTGAGGGTATGAACCCAACCCTGAGTGCTATAATCTCTCAGCACTGTGGTTTGTAGGCAGTTGCTTCCTGTGTGACAGGATGCCATCTCATCCATACTTCCCTGCCTTTAATGCCTGTTAACCAGCCCTCTTCCTGCCCTTCATTCTCCGAGGGTTTAGCATACTTCATGCCCCACTGAGCCTTGCTGGTCCATTTCAGTTGTAGTCACATTCTGTGTACTGCCAACCTGAGAGCCTTAACCCTTTAGCATTTTCAACAGCACTTCCTGTTGATTAATATGCGTTAGTCCACTCAGAAGCTGATTATTATTTATTTATTTATTATTACCAATATTGTATTATTGTATTGATTTAGAGATTTACACAGAGATGCATGCAAAGTCACACGTGCTACAGGACCCACATATGAATATACACATAATATATCAGCTTATAAAGTACAGTTCTTTTATATGTAGATAACAGATATATATGTAGAACATCTGTTTGGAACAGATCTGAGGTTACTTAAAGGATCAGCAGACCTCAGACCAGTAGCAAACAGTTCTCCTGGTTGTGACCTTATTATTAATGAACCTCTGGAATCCTTTGGGCCTGTATGTGTTCATACATATTTAATAATGTTTCATAGCAGTTAATATTAGATTTAAGATCAATGGTTAAAAAACGTGCAGTTAGTGGGTAAGTATTTATTGTTGCACCACAGTGCAGACTTTTTTCCAGACCTGGGCCTGTTTCCCAGGGCCGGTGCCATAGCGGATCTACCGGGCTGGCATCTAACTGACTCTCTGGCGGCACTATTGGTTGGGAACTATATTTATATTCAAATGAGCGACACTAAAGGGGGGAGGGGGTGCGTGGCGGCTCGTTAGGGGGGGCAAGGCCTTCAAATGACAACCCCCCCCCCCCCCCCCCTTGACGCCGGCACTGCTGTTTCCTCTGAATGTTCAGGACCTTTGACTGAATGTGGAAGCTGTTTCCAGTTCCAGGAATGGACCACAGAGCCAGTCACTGGTCCTCTGGAAAGCAGTGGTCTGGTGCATACCAAGTGCACATCAAGCAGCGTGATTGGCTCATTTTGACATGTTCTTTTGGCGGAAAAGGGGACAGAAAGTGATGCAAACGCTTTTGCTGAGATTACCATGAAAATGCATTTGTGGTCCCAACCGTTAACATCTCTTTGGTTGCATGGACAAAGATGATGTGTGGAACCATGCAGTTTAATCCATGTTCAGAAGAAATTCTCCTGTGCGAACACAAACCTGTAAATAAACCCAGAATCAGTCCTGGGTGCACACTTGTGTCCAAGCGTTCAGGCAAGCATGAAAACAAGAATCTAAGATTCCCCCACAAGTTACGATTTTCATGCAAGAGTAACAATAAAAACAATGATGAAAAATACAACAGTGGAAAACAAAGTGCACTACATGATTTAAATATTAATATTAATTGCACGCAAATAAAATGTAACATTAACACCAAATGAAGTAAAATGACAGGCAGTATTTCATGCTGATCTGCATGTGCAGCTGATGAATAACACCACCATTTATTTCAGAATATGGTGCAGTTGTGGAGAGTGAACTGCACCGAAACCATTCTTAAAAAGAAGCAGTTTGTTTCAGCAGTTACAGCAAGAATGCGGAACGCCTCCCACACATCATTTAACTATGCAGCGCCTCGCAGGGTGCGACACAGCACTCTCCCATGGATTGAAGTTTGGAAACAGGAACCTGTTCCTCTGGGAAGGCAGCAGGAGTGGCAAGTTGAGCTGGTTCAGCAGAGAGAAGGAGATCATGGCCTGCAGGCAGAAACTGCACATTTGAAAAAGGGAAAGAAAAAAGACAAAAAAAGGAATGAAAGAAAAAAAAACACAAACTGCACAATGGTAGCTTTTGTCTTCATTGCAACATTACGGTGTGCTGCAGAAAAGTAATGCATTGAATTTGCTTAATACAAATATGTATGTAGTTTTTTTTTTACGGGGGAGTTGGCCCAATGGTCTCTGACACTACTCTGTAGATTATGTAGTGGGATTGTAGGTTAACAAGGGGGTTGGTATCCTCCCTCGTCTCCCTACAAACTGCCTAGTGGAAAAAACAGAGTGTTCTTGTTGTTTCACACAGTTCACATGCTTTAAATTAGACATTAAATTCCAGCACATTATGTGCACATACTGCAGCTGCATCAAGCTATTACTCATGCTACTTCTGAGCTTGTACATATCTGTTTCTGTGAGTGCTCAGTGTCCTCACCTAAACATGTTGAGGCAGCATTATAGAGCAACACCTGCAGTTTGAGAACAAGTCTTGGCACACTTTGAAGATCTGCAGTACTAAACTGAATTCATTTCAGCAGTGTGGACATTTTCATGCTTAACTAGAAACACAAGCATGGTGTATTTTAATAATAATGTTTTAAAAGTTTTCAGCTCACTGAAGAAGATAAATTCATTCTCAGCTAACGAGACTGCAATAGGATAATGAAATCAATCCTTTGTGTTTATATAAAATCATTTAGAAGTGAAAATAGTTTCTAAATGGTGTGAAAAGATATCGCTGTGTACAGCCCTGCTCTGTAAAAAATGTTTGTCACTGCTTGACATGAAAAAAGAAAGGCTGTTTTTATACCTGTGAAATCCGAATGCAAATGGGATGTAAACGTTATTCATTATGTAATCATTATAACACAGTGCAGGTTCCCACCAGGGCGCTGTTGAGTGTGCAGCAAGTCTACAAAGCCTTTGTGTGATCTGCATATTTTATAACAGCTGCATCTCACAACAAGAATGTGACCTTTCATTTGTCTTCATTTGACTCAAACAGGGCTGCAGGTACGACCCCTAATTTGTTTAGACTTAGACATGGTTTCACTCGAAGTATTTAAGCAAATGACTTCCTTCAGGGAAGATTTTCAGGGAATCCTGTCTACGGAAAACCTTTCCCCAGGGTCAGGTATTTGCATACAAATACATGCACGGGCAGAGCACGCGTATATACAACCACGTCTGCACGCACACCAATTAAATGGCTGCTTATAAACTCTTCTTGGGACTGATCTGGGGTTAAATTTCCAAAGTATGTTTTCCAATCAGCTGCTGACAGTTCAGTAGCATAAAAATGTTGTGTGCTTTACTTTATTACCCTTTCAAGCTAAGGGCTTGTTTATATTCATGCATTTTCCCAGCCCCTCATGAATAAAACATCGTTGCAATCGTTGTACTTGGTTTGTTCACGAAGCCTGAGAATAAATATTGTGATGCAGATATGGTGCATGCTTAAAATGTCAAGATGTCACATTTTTTGTCACCTTTAAAACACATGAAACAGTTAGTAAATCAGGAGAGACATTTAAAAACTGAATTAGCCTCCAGTTTAAAGAGTGGAGTGTTATATATTTGCACTGGTTTGATGCTGGTGCCAGATCGACCTTGAACAGATGTTCCCGCTCGCCTGTCATTCGAAGAGTTAGGCCACCATGGAGCAATATGCTTGTACCTTTAACCTCTACTGCTGTGCCAGAAAAGCTTCACCTGCATGCCCCTGTTACCCTACCCTTCTGATAAGATTGCCAATCTCAGCAGCACTGTCATCTCTCTCCTATGGACTGTCATCAGCTGATGTTCGTTGAGTCATGCATGGGTTTAATGTAAAAACACTCCTTAACATGTGCTTCACACCTGTCTCACAATATACTTTCTTTTAAGATGCTGATGTGCAAAGGTTAATCTGCAGATACATATTTCAATCATCCAAAAATTAGGCTTTTTTCAGCTTCTAGATGCTCTGCACAGCAAGTGTAAGAGTGCAGAGGAGTGTGTGTGTGTGTGTGTGTGTGTGTGTGTGGGAACAGAAGCAACAGCAGAGAAAGGCCAGCTCATTCACACTGTCATGCTGCTCTGCAGGTGCTACACATTTAGGCCTCCTGCCAGTTTGCCCAGAATCTTCCGTTTCAACCAGAGCCCTTTCTCTCCAGGCTCTTGTGTGCTGCATGTGAATCATCCCACAGATCAATTTTAGCCACGAAGATTGGCTACAGTTACAAAACAAGGGCCTGGGAAACATTAAAGGTGTTGAAATTTTTCTATTCTGGGTGATCACTGCTTGTACCTGTGAGCTGAGAGTGCTGTCGAGAGTGCGCTGCATGACTACAAAAAACAAAACAAAAACCAAACTCTGTGACACAGATAAAGCATCAAGGTCACCTCCTCCTCCCGTTTCTTATTTGAATAAGAAAGTTCAGCTTGATGAAAGAGAATGTGCATGTGCAGGATGCATGGGAGTGCGTGTGAACGGGGTGTGGGCTTTCAAAGGTCTCTGCCGCTTTTATCCAGGAAATCTATTTGCATATAAGAGAGAACACCTGCAATTCTACTGGTAAATTTGATCAAAGTCAAGTGCACTTGAACTGGGTCAGCAAAAGTTAATCTGGCCTTGCTTTCTGATCGTAGGCTACTATTTATAGCAAGCTCAAACATGACCGCAAGGATTTACCAGCAATGTGCATTTTCTATGAATAGAAACTTAGATATTAGCACCCAGTAGAAATCATAACAAATTAACACCCACTCTCAGCAAATGTCAAACTGCCTTCAAAGGGCAATAAAAACAGAAAACACACATTCACTGGTTGCATTTTGAGTTTTTCGGGGTAGAGTGTGTGAACTGTTATCAGTCAGTGTGCATGTGTGATTCAGGGTGACTGATCAGCTTCAGTGAAACAGAAGGAAAAGAAAACAGAAACAAAAGATAAACAGGCTGCCTGACTTGTGCTGGAGCCTTCCTTGAAGACATGCTAGTGGTTGTATAATAGAGGGCATTAGTGGACAGCCAAGTGGTCCAGAGTACAAAAACAGCCAAGGTGGGAGAGAGAGCAGGAAAGAGAGAGGGGGAAAGGGAGAGAGACGGAGAGAGGGGAATGAGTATGAAACACAGAGAGAGTGAGAGAGAGAGAGAGAGAGCAAAGAGGAAGTCATTGAGAGAAGGAGAGGAGGAAGAGAGAGCGGGAAAGAGAGAAAGAGAGAGCGGGAAAGAGGAGGGAGTGTGTGTGCATAAGAAAGAGAGAGAGAAGCGAGTGGTTCTTCCAGTGACGGAACATGTGAGCCCCTCTGCATGACCATATAAGGCCAAAGGGAGGAGCCAAAGGAAGAACTAGGAAGTGATGGTCCACATGAAGTGTCACATGATTTCCAGTACAATCTGGAAATCTCCCTCAACAAGCCCCCCTCTCACCACACTCACCCACCCACACACGCACAAAATACTGTGTGCTGGCAAATCATGCTGTCCCCAGTGCATTTATCCATCTCAGTGTCATCAGAACACAACTTATTGATTAGCTGAAACAGTGAAACTGCAAAAAAGTGAACCAGTGTTCAAAGCACTTGCAATCAAATCTCTTACAAATGGAGTAATCAGGTTACGGCCAGTTAGAATATTAAGCAACCTAATGCAATACAATACAGGCCTGGAACAGAGAAGCATGCCAGTAAATTACATCAACTCACCTAGGTTGCACATCAAGGCCGATCGTTTTGCATTAGCATAACGACTATAGTGGCATGTCATGTTCACCCAGTTAACTTGGGAATTATAATAGGTTAAACTGCGTGTTTATTTAACAGAGTGCAAGCTACAACAGGCAGTAAAGAACAGACAAACAATAGAAAACACAAACTATAAACAAACAATAAATAGAGAACAAAGCTGCATAGAGTTGCATCTGCTCATGCCACCATCTTGGATCAAATTATACTTACCCTTTAAACTTTTACAGCTTATTATTCAGTCACTGCATGGAAAGCAATGCAAAATGTGTTATTGTAAGGAATTGTAGTGAAGTGTGTTTGGGAGACAACACACCAGGAGGTAAATTTGAAAGTGTTTTAAATGTAAGACTTATGAATTAGTTACAAACTACAATATGTAAACAAGAAATTGTAGCCTGGTTCAGCATACAGACCCATGCAGGTCTGCAAGATTGAAGAAGTTGTCTGTCAAAGCCAAAATTTTAAAGCCATAAAGTCTGATACTTTGCTATGCAAAAATTAATCAGTGTTGAGTTATTTCATGATAAGGTTTGTTCTGGCAACTTTGCACAAACATTCTGGTTAAGTACTGTAAGAGTAACTTGGAAAACGTCAGGGTAAGCTGCCAAGGCAGCTTGTGACGTAAAGTTGTGATTGCAAGCGCAACAGTCCTGGGCACAGGACCAAGGTTAGGGCCTGACTCCCTGTTCCAGTTCACAAAATAACACACACTGTTCTGAGCTAGTGTCTGATACAGGAGACACAGACCATTCAGATCATTCTCGAGTCACAACACTTATGACAGCTGATAAATTTTTGGACTTTTGGTTTGTTCATTTATAGGGTTATCAGTTGTATCTGTATGCAATCCTTGAGAATTGTTTGGGGGTTTTTTTTCATCAAATACACACAGATAACTTATTCTAAGTGTCTCCTCCCATACTCCTTACTATCAATTAGTCTGTGCTGACACATTTTTGAAAACGAGTAATTTTCATCTTATTAAAAGAATGGAGGTATGGTACTGGAGGTGGAGGTATTGTTTTTTAAATGTTTACTCAACAATTAACGTTGTTTATATAAAAGGCATTGACATCAGCAAGGATCTGAAGATGCAAACAAAGTCAGAGCGGAGAAATGCTCAATTCTAGAGAAACTTAAGGAATCTGAATTGTTGTGGCATGTCTGAAGCTCTCTCACAGAAAATTTTAACAGATGTATTGCACTGATGCTCAAGACATTGTTTTAAAGTAGTTTTGAGGTTTTGGCTCAAAATGTATTTTTAAAAATACAGTCATAACAAAAAGGTACAAGCACGATGTACATGCAAGGCAAAATAGTCCCCCCAAAATCTTTCGGATTTACCACTATTTTCTTAGTATGAACATAAAACTGCAGATTTGCTGTAATAAATATGAGTTATAAACTTTGAGACCCCTGGTTCCCATCACCACCACTGTAAAGAGCTCTACAATGCACTGCATGACTTATGTTTATATCTCAATGACTTAATAATGCAGACTTTTTTCCAAACTCCCTAAAAAGTCCCTACTGCTTCCTTTGCTATTTAATTAGCTAGCTAACTTACCTACATTACCCAGGGCTATAAAATATGACTTGACAAAGAAGATACACAAACATGAATATATTTCACTGTGGTTTGTTGATTCAGCTTATTTAATTAATTGTTTTATTCTGTGAGTCTATGAGTCTCAAGGCCAGTGTTTGAAAGCTGGCAAAACCTAGTTTAGCTGCAGAGATGAATTTAAGCTCAAGGTCACTTTGGCATTTTGCTAAATGTGGAAGAAACCAAAAGAAAAGCGAGATCAACACAGTTGACATTTTCAGTCTTTCTAACAGTAAATAAGAGGGTCTACCCCATCAACCACAGAATAAAACCCAACCTCTGGAATCCCTCTTCTTTACCTCAGCTAAGCGGCCCCTGTGGGGTCACTGGTGGGAGCTGGCTGTTAGCACCCACTCGCAGCGTCACTCAAACCACAGCACATTATTCCTCTACGACTGTCACTCTCTCTCTATCTCTCGTTCTCTCTCGACACCACTGTTTTTCTTTCCCTCACGCGCACACTTCCTCCCACCCGAGAGGCAATCCCCCTCAGTGGTGAGCGCATCCACGTCAGTGTGAACGCGACTCTCCCACTTGAGCAGCAACATCAAATACCAGAAGCATTTACCAAGCAAGGTCGTGGCCGATTCGGTTACTGACCAACAACACAAACAAAAACGCCAACCTAATACCACAAATGCCACCAGCGTCTAAACCAACATCGCCAAAACCGACCAGTCACAACAGCAGCAACCCCCTACACACGTCTGCGTTGGCTTATTCCAGTGTAAGTTGTCGTGAACAATTAAACAGAGCATGAATGCAGGCATGAAACTGGCTATTTTTTAGAAAAATTAAATACAGTCAGTTGCTGCATGTAAACAAGAAATTGTAGTCTGGTTCAACATACAGAAAAAATCTTAAAGCCATAAACTCTGATACGTTGTGATGCAAAAAGTAATCAGTGTTGAGTTCTTTCAAGATAAGGTTTGTTCTGGCAACTTTGCACAAACATTCTGGTTAAGTACTGTAAGAGTAACTTGGAAAACGTCAGGGTAAGCTGCCAAGGCATGAAACTGTCTGTTTTTAGAAAAATGAAATAAAGTCAGTTGCAGTCATTATCCTAGTAGCAATGTGCAGCTACTTTTTATAGAACTACTATTTTATGACAAAAATAAGGTAGAACATTAATGCAGAACATGACTTTGGATTTCAAACTGAATCCCTCACATGTTTGAGGACAGTTGTCAGTGGAATATAATTGTCGTCCAAGAGATTCAATTTGCATGGCAAACTGTGGGCCTTTAGCGCATCATTTTGTTGTATAACGTATCCTTTTGGGATCTACATAATGCACTATAGTTAGTAGGGAGTCACTTGAGCCTCAGATGCCATAATTTTCGGGACAAATATGTGTCCTTCAATGATGCTCTGAATGGCCTCAGATTCCAGAACATATACCAGCCATACTGCAGGATCAGTCTCTGAAAAATGTTGATATGAACACAGAGGGGCTGACCGTGCACCATTCCCAGTTGCTTGACAATGCTGTATGTGCGTACATGCGTGGGTGTGTGTGTATGCAGGTGCAGATGATTGTAAATGCCAGTGTGGGTAGGAGTGTGTGTATGTGTGTGTGCATGTGTTTGCACTTGAAATGCATCCACTTTGATCTGATTTGTGCAGTGTTGCCCATGTTAATTCAGTACACATAATAATAAAAGCTTAGTGAGCACCGTTACCAAGGTAACTGCTCTTTTGTTTGAAAGAAGGTTTTCCTCGAAGCATTCAAAATAAATATACATTTTATAAATATAAACTTAACACAGAGAGAACGACTGTGCTAGTAGCGCCTGTCCTGTCCAGCACGAGCTGCAATGATAAGCTGAGTCACTGAGCCACTGACAATGCAATCATGTGTAATTCATTTATAAAAATTAATAAAAGTGCTGTCCTCTATAATTGTTTCATTTATACGATGTCACATGTCACTTTAATGCACACTGAAACATATCTTATAGTATTTATTGTTCATTTATAGACACACTTTAGTTGTTTAAAGATTTTGTTTATGCTGTCCATTATTTGATCAGTTTTCCTTTAACAGTTATTTGATTTCATAGAATGCTTGGAGTAAGTGCCTCACCCCAGGATTGTGCTAGGAACATTTCAAAAGGGCCCAGTTCCTGTAGGCTGCACAGTGCGCAGAGCTTCTTGAGGAAAGACGTACAGCCTATTCTCTTCCCAGAAGGAAACGAGTAATCTGTGTCTGATTTTATAAGTCATAAAGGGCCTGAGGCTTCTCTGTGTTCTGGTCGAGGCCCGCCTGCCTGCCTGGCTGCCTTTGCTCCTTTTCCAAGATTTTGTGGCCCCTGGGCTTAAACCAGCTATGCTCTTACGCACTGGCTGCTGGCCACCTCCATGAGCTACTGAGCCTCCTCTTCTCTCGCACAGTCTTGAGTCTCTCTCACACACACACACACACACTGCCACCCTCCTCCTCCTCCTCTCCGGACCCAGTGTGATGAGGTCAGCAAACCAGCTTTGATGTCATCAACATGTGTGTATGAGTGAGTGTGTGTGTGGTAGTGGTGGTGGACTGTGTTGCCCCTCAGCAGTAATGGTTTGATCTGACTCACCTTTTCAAAAGCACTCTTCCTTGCTTTTACAAACATTTGAGTGGGGCTAAAATCCAAAAGAAATGAATGCAATTCACACATGGATGAATATCCTGAAGTTCATTGGCAGGGGCCCTGGGAGTGGGGGGTGGTGTTGGGGGCATGTTGGGGGGAGCGGGGTTCTGGACTTTGTGGACTTTTCCAGAACACACAGATTTCCAGTCCGCCCCTGTTCATTAGTTTTCGGATAATTCTACAGGCTGGTATAGGGACGAACAAATGAAGAATAAAACTTGCCAAAAATGCAAATTGCATTTCATGCTCAAAAATGTAGTCCCATTGTTCCAAGAGATTAAGATTCAAGATTCTTTATTTGTCACATGCAGTCCACTCCGTCATGTATAACCATAATCATCCTTATAAAATGCTATCAGTCTGCAGCATGAGATTCTTTGTCCTTTGCAAGGAAATTTCTGTAAAAACGCTATTTCTGTCAACACTTGTCCTAAGTTTACAGCAAAGAGAGGTGCAGTGTTCTCATGTGTTGAGGAAGTATTTAACATTTGTAGATGACAGGATGGGGAATATCCCGTCACAGAATGATAAACTGCACTGATTTATGAAATGAGTTTAGGTTCACTGATGCTGTTCCTGCCCATGCTGAATCACCGCCCTCCTCTAAACCCCAAACGAACGTCATCAAATGCCAAAAGTTCTATGAAACATATTATGACTGGGTGAATCACCAACAGATTGCTGCACTGCTTTCTCCTATGCACCTGCTCCCCAAAACCTCATTTACTGCTGTCTTCTATTATAAAAACAAATGACATATAAGAGGGAGGACATAGGCTCTGCCCTATATACTATGTAGCACACTATTTTGGAAGTCTGCCGTTCTGCTGTGTCCAGAAACCTAGTGGAAGATCTACTGTGAGTCTTCACAGGAAAGTCTGTCCACTCGAGAGCCAGCTTGGTACGTTGTTCTGGGAGTTATGTCTAGTCATACAAGAACATAAGTAGCATAAGTAATATTGTTCTGTCTATAGAACATGAACATGGTGATATGTCCACAATGAGGCAAGCATGCCAGGTGACTCTTTTACTGAGCATTGTGATCCCTATTAAATTTTAAACCAGTGAGCTCTGTGTCTCTGTGTTGACATTAATTCAGTGCATTGTAACAGATACAGACTGCATCTTAATTCCTAGCGCTGAAATAGTGCATTCTTACAACACCCACAATGCATTCTGTCACAGTGAGAATTTATAAAAAATAAGTCACAAAGTGTATTTTTTTTTATAAGGCTATACATTGTGTGATGTAGGTTGTACAAACGTTGTGCACAAATCATTTTATAATTCTACAAATCAGCAGGATTAGCTAGTAGATACTATTTTCCACATATTGTATTCTGGTTATATCACATAGTCTTGACATGATTTTTGTCAAAGAAGGTGAATGTTCATATTTGGGGTAGCTACACAGCAGGCTAGCAACATAGAGCACTGTCATGATTAGGTGACTGGTTAACTAGCAAATTAGTAACATTATTCCAAGAGACTCACTTTTATTCCCATTATGTGCTGAAATCAGTCACCTGAAATGAAATTATTTGCCACGTTTTATGCATTTTGACTGTTTCACTCCATTTACTTTATACAAAGTTTATGTTTATGTTACATTTACGTTTACATTTACAGCATTTAGCAGACGCTCTTATCCAGAGCGATGTATATCAGTGCTCAAGTAGTACATATCTGTTCCTCATACCTATAGAGCTAGACTCTGATTTCAACCATGTTACTGTAAGTCACGTTTCATACCTTAACAAATCCTGTCAAAAAGATAAAAGTGAGATGAATGATGCTTTACATCATGTGAGGAAAGTGAAATTTGGTTTTACAGTAGTAAAATTTGATTTGCACAAAAGTTTCACTATGTAAAGCCAGCCATGTCCGTGTGTATGTGTTCTACAGTTCTCCTGCACGTCCCGCTTTGTACAACTGTAATTACTTGCATTTGTAACACAAGCTGACAAAGAGGAGGGAAAAAACAATGAAAGGGAGGGAGACAGATAGAGAGTGGGAGGGCTGCACGCACACGTTCAGCCGATAACTGCTCTGAAGCAGCAAGGAGAGGGAAAAAGAGAGGGAAAGAGAACAAGGGAGGAAGACGGAAATTGTGAAATTAGCGGGCACGCTGAGAAAACAATGGCTCTAAGGACTTTAAACAAATGTGTTTTCATGCATAATACCTAGCAACAGGTGATAAAACTCAACTAAAGTACAACAAAACTACCAACTGTAACGGTTCAAAAGAAAAAAGAGACGAATGGGCTTTTTGGTGGACTTTTAGGTGGACAGAGCAATAGGACTACATACGATTCACGAAAGCTGAAAGGCTTTGTAAACAGATGAAATGTGAAGTGTTACTGATTACCAGTTGCACAGTTTCAGCCCTAGATTTGCTTAAAAACATTGACCATTCAAAGGTCGCTTGTTCAGGAAGCCCTGCCATAACCTTCACAGATTTTGATTTAATATAGATTTAAATAACAGTCAACATAAGTGTGCTTGGCTGCAGGTGAATATATGACCATGGTCCAATTACAGGCTGTTAAAGAAACAGTTCAGTCAATAGTGCTAATGTTGCAAACCAAGAAAGCCAATCATCACTGATAAGTAATTTTGATATGAAATCATGTTTACTGGTGATCCACTCATTGTTAACAACATTACAATGTATGGCTTACTATTCCTTTCATATATAAACATGAATATGTTTTTGTTATTCTGTTTGAGATCATGGAAGAAAACCACACCATAATGTGGGCAGCAAGGCATTTCTTACAAAACTTCATATTCAGAAATCAGCTATTAGGCAGCCTTTGAAAACACATGTGCACAAAGGCGGCCTAAAGGGCACATTTCTTGGAAAATGCAGGGCCTGAAATTTACAGCATCAATAAAATGACTTAACTGAGGAGAATCCATTTCAATCAGTTTCCCCCCTACAGAGAATGGAAGTCCCCTTATACAGCAGTCTCAAAACTCAACAATGCCACAGTCAGGTGGCCTGTTCTAATATGTATCACCTGACATTTCTTCCCATCACTCAGCTCTTCAGCACTATACAACAATGACAAGCAAGCCATTTGTTTAAAGGAAAATAAAATCTTGCTGAGGGCGAAAAAACTTTCATGCTCAAATTTCTTTTTAAATGTGGAGCTGTGGTATTGTGCAAATGAAACTCTCTTGGGTGAATTCGATGGAAGCATACAAAGAAGTCATGACTTTTGTTAGTTCATAGAAACTGTCACATTGGCTCGAGCTGATGTTCCAGTTCTGCAACACACATAATCGTCTTAAACACAAAAAAGTCTTTACAATAACAGGAATGTCTCAGAACTCAGAACTGACTGTGGAGCTTTGCCAGCCGTTTCTTCTTGTGGCTTTGATGCTGTTGTTTATGAAAACAGACCAAAATGCAGGGCATAGCTAAAACCATGGCAGCTTGAAGCTTAAAAGATGACATAGATGACAGTAAGCATCAAAAACTACATAAGCATCACTTATCAACTGTGCACAATGCTAATTGGTCCAGGTCTGAGCCAGATTTTCTCTTGGGCTGGTAGATTACAGTTGCTTTTGCTGTTCTGGTGGGAAGAATTTTCAAAATTTTTCAAACAATTTTCAAAAACCTGCTTTCCTGGGGCTATATTGTTACCTCCTCTGTTATACATATTTTAATATAGAATGCACACCATATCTGTGGTTAGGGAATGAACTTCACTTTGGATAAAAGGGTCTGCTAAATGCTGTAAATGTAAATGTAAATATCTTTCATTCAGTTGTGTGAAAGGTTTAAACATCCCTGGTTTTCTGACAATAAGTACACATTTAAATGTAGAATTTTATGCAACTTTTAGTGCATGAAAAATCACACATGAAGCAATGGGGCAAATGTGTACAGATGATAAATTGCTGACTCATGCTTTGACTTTTTTTAGCTAAATATGTTACTTAATGCTAATGCCAGCGTGCCTAACAACAAAGAGGGAAGCAAATAACATTTTGTGAAAAGATGCAAAGAAGGTGTAGGAAGGGAAATGGGGGCAGGAGGTAACGACATCATGCTCTGGTGCATGCCCCATGTGTGGGAGAGAAACAGAAGGGCAGCCCTTCAAAGCAAGCCAGGCTGTGTATCAATGGCATTGTCTGTGAGCTTTGAGTGTGTGGCCCAGGGCGTTGTGTGTGAGAGTGTGTGTCATTCTGGCTCATTGAAAGAGCAAATGAGTCACAGCCAGTCCTAGAGATGAGTGTTCAGTCCACCCAGCCGTTCATTTACACCCCACTACAGTATGCATTAAGCCTTCTGCCTCACACTCTTTCTATCCATCTTAATTTTACTCTCTCCTGCTTTCTCACACGGCTCTCTATTGTGTTCAGAGATCGAGTGGTTTCAGGACAACTTGAGCTGCAGAACTGCATCATTATGAAATGCTTTGCTTACAGTATGTCTCTTATACCACAGAATGTTACCTGCTATTGATACAAAGAATGTGCTGCTGCAACTGTGTGCCCAACCAGACACCTTTAAATAAACATAGCATGCATTCATTTATAAGGGAAGTGAGTTTTTTATGCTTAAATATTAATTACTGTGATTATAGCTTCATTAATAGACTGCCTCACAAATCAGTTGCACATATGCAATCATTTTAAAGAGGTGCTTTGACACAGTTTTATGTTTGATGCCTAAATAATATCACACTTTCCCCAAGACACAGACTACTAGTGTTTAGCTATGCAACATAATATATAGTACGTATAGGTAACTGTACATCATGCAATGTCAATAATTATTGAACAGTTCAGTGTTGTTTGAGGGCTGTGTGGTGACTTAGGCATATGGTTTATAAGATGCTAATTGGTCATTAGCTATCAGCCTCATACCTCCAGTAGGAAATTCGATTTTTCTACCACTTTAAACTAATCACCTGGATCGATGCACCTTAAATCACATCCACTGTCCTTATGAATTGCCATGTCAAAGTCATCAGCAGTTTATGGAGGTTGTGATCTCTTTCTTTGTAATGTGAATGCAAGTCTTTTTACACGTCTGCAGAGTTGCAGTGCTCGGAAGTGCAAAGACCGTGTCCCCAGCAGTCACTTTAACACAGCAGGCCACTCAATCCACCATGTCTGCCGCAGTAAAAGGAATTCTCACAACACCAGACGTTTATTACAGTTGACCAACTTTAGTGTGGGTGGGGGTGGTGGGGGGCATGGGGCTATTTCACACCTTTGCCCAAGAGAGGAGTAAAATGGAGACTCACACAAACAAAGCCCACGACCAAGAACCCCCCCCCCAAGAAAAAAACATGGACAGAGAATGAGAGCCTTTAATTATCTCCCACTGACCTTTGTTTCAACCTCTTGCCCCCTGCTAGAGGTTCAGCTGTGCAGGTGTGACAGCTGAGTCCAGCCATCGAAAATCCTTCCCACCAGAACAGCAACATCTGCTAATTGGTTCAACAACCTGTGCGTACTGTATTTCATAAATACATTTTAGAAAATATAGGAGAACTAGTCTACTGGTCAGACACTGTATTCTACCTCCACTGCTATACATATTTAAATGTAGAAATTAGCGCACCACACTGATGATTCAGTTGTGTGAAAAAGTTTAAACACCCCTGGTCAGGACATGATCTTCTGAAAATAAGTACACATTTCATACTGTGAACACACTGAAATGTAGAATTTTATGCAAACTGTAGTGCTTTTTTTTTAACATACTGGAAAGTATAACATAAAAAGTGCCATACATCGTCCAAAGGATAAGGATTGTACGTGTCATAATTTTTATTAATACATTCAGAAAATAAACAGTAGTCATTCTTTCCCCAGATATATTTATTTTTACTCATCTCACCAGGTGCCCACACTTTTGCATATGACTGTAACTACACATGATAAATGCCTCAGAGGACAACTGACAACAGAAATCTGTTAGTAATCAAAAAGAACATATTTAAAGCATTGATATCAGAGCCTTTTCTGTGTTTTTCTTTTAAAAAAGATCACAAGTGTATGTGTATTGGAGATGCAGATTGACACAGAGGAAGCCGTCCATTAGCATTATCTAATTGCTGAAGGTGACCAAACAGAGACTCCTTTAGCACCTCGAATCCATCGTCATTCAATGAGGGCAGTGATAAAACCTGAGCCAAAGCCTGATCGGAGGTGAGAGAACAACCATTTCAAATCAAAGGCAGTTTTATGGAAAATCTCACCTCAGCCTTCACAACAGTAGTCCTACCACTCACACCCCCTTACATCAATGAATTATCAAACTGTAAAAGACAGTTTAGCCATTGTATATGCCGCAGTTCAGTCCATCCATTAAAAAGCACTTCCAGTAACACTGACTGGTGCTTTGACTGGTGCTTTACTGGCCGCTTAATTTGTTAACTTGTCTCGCAGAGTATTACAAACTTCTTATGGACCTTTCCCTAATGTGTGAAGCCCATTTAGGGCAGTGAGCAACTTCCACCAAACACAAAAAAGACAATCACTACATTTAATTTGTATGCTGTTTAATTTAACACAGGTACGTCTGCCACTGTTTCAGTTTAAGTAGCATCTGTGTTTTAGGTAATACACTCCTAGAAAGATTTTTTTTTCATCTCACTTGCTTATCTCATTTGTTTTTTAAA
Organism: Hemigrammopetersius urotaenia; assembly: GCA_037974485.1. Lineage (NCBI taxonomy): Eukaryota > Metazoa > Chordata > Actinopteri > Characiformes > Alestidae > Hemigrammopetersius > Hemigrammopetersius urotaenia. Next base: position 13,439,828 of record JBBPDC010000038.1, read on the forward strand.
TATCCATCCGTCATAATGGGAATATGGTTCTCAAAGTCTGTGGGGGCTGTCATGTACAACCTGAATTGACTGTTTTTCTGTAAATCATATAATATGTATAAGGGGCACAATGCATTCAATATTAAGATGGCCTAGAGATTTTATTTGAGCCAAATGTCTATAAACTTAACATATGAATTTAGAGGACAATAGAATATATATATATATATATATATGTTAGAAGAAAGTATGTATCACAGTCTTTAGTGTTTCAGAGATTAGATGAAAACAAACACTTTTTATTTTAAAGAGATGATTCAAAGTAAATGAATGATTCAAAAATCCAACCTTTTCAGTCTGCACTGCACCAAATGCAACGGAACAGGACTATTGATCCTCTCCTTGTAGTGAAACTTGCAAGAGGTCAGAGATCTTTAAGGACTGACAATATCCACAATATGCACAAAATGATATAAAAGTGTATTGTGGCAAAGTGTATCACAACAAGATTTGTGTACATGATGATACCAGTGGCAAAAACATAAGGAACATAAGGAAGCAGAGTTTGTATTGTTCAAGGAAGACAAGATGTGGTCTAAGGAGTGGAGTAGCATTCACACAACTTCTCACAGAACAATTGGATTGTGTTAAATGTGCTGGACGTCCCGCTCATTAAAGGAAGTGCTCTCTTCCTTTACTCTCACCTTCTCAAAATGAGTCATTTTTCTTTTTTAGAAATGTGTAAAACTGAGATCATAGTTTATATGAAAAGTGACTAATGCGATGTGCCTAGATCTAACACACCTATTTCCAAAGAATTTTTTTTTTCAAAAATTTACGGTAAACCTCCATGGGCCATTGAGCCATGTCAGCCAGTTTAGACAAGCACATAAACCATAATATCTATTGACATCCGATTATTCCCTTTGCTTGTGGTTTGTGCATGTGGGTTCTTCTTACTCAAGAAATAGGAAGGACTAAGAGCAGTCCAAATGTCTGTGTTGGCTAACAACATCAGCAGGGCTGGGATGTAAAAGTGCACAGTAGTTGGACTATGAGTGTGTCCCAGTTATCTTGTATCTTGCAGGTGCACTGAAAATCAGTAACATCCACCAGATGGATGCACAGTTGATGGTATACAATTACAAACCACAGCTCATCATTAACTGTACAGTGTATCAGCCATCCTCCACCTCATTCATAAGTAATAAAGATAAAACCTTTAGTAAAAGGGTCACCAGTCTGTCTACGCTTAAAACCTGTTACAGCAGCAGTCATTAGCAAATGGCATCTCCGTTGTGCATTTAATATCCAGCCATGTCTGGATTTACAGGTCAGTTTTTAATAAACTGTGGCCAGGAATGCCACTCAGCCAGAGGGAAGTAGAATGTAGTGCATTGTCTTTGCAGAATGCCAGTGATTCGCTGGAGTTACGGGAAGAAAACGTAGGTAAATAAAGGAAGAGAACACAATGCAAGTTTAGTCATAAATGAGGTTAAGGCAAAAGGCAAATTGTTTGGCAGGACATCTTACAAAGAGTCATGTGAGTGGAGCACGATCATATCTTGAGTTGAAAAGGAAAAAAGACCTGTACCTACAATAGGGAATGAGTAATGAAAATGCGAGGCTGTTTACAGTGTGAATGCACACACCTGCTTTGTGTGGGAGTTGCACAAGCAAGAATAAAAAAGCTGTATCCTTCTCTTTTATAATGCACAGAAAGGTTAAGTGTATTTGTTGGGTGATAAAGTTAGCCAAACCTACACAGCACTATTTTAAGACATGGGTCACAGTAAAGAGGTGTTCTGCTTGAGAGCTTCACTGATTAACGCATCTTGTTCACATACAAGATAATATATAATATATAAAGTCTATTTGTCTTTAGTATGTAAATGATCTATACATTAAGATGTGCATAAATATATTTGTATGGAGATGTATGGAGATGTAGAGAATGGGTTTATGGCTACTGATAGCTCACCAACATACACTGACCAACTCTAAAATGTACATTATGCATGACCGCAGTGCTGTCTGCACTGACTGGGCAGCAAGACATATCCAGTAGCATTGGGGCTGAAACTGAAAAAGGTCATTGTGGGTTTCCTAAAGAACCTTTCAGTCAATGGTTCTTTTAAGAAGCATCTCTCATGTCCATAACTGTATCTCATTTTGCAAATTTAACGACCTTTTAAGAACCCTTAAAAAAACACTAAACTACTTTCTAGAGCAGTTGTTCTGCACCCTGATTCTTGAGCTGCCCTGCTCGGCACATATTATTTGTTGGTAGCAGATAAAAAGCCATCATCATAAGAGTACTACCCACACACTGTTGGGAACATTTTAGTAAATTATGATTCATAAATATACTTTCCAGCACCGTTGAATGTGGGAGAGTGCAGTTTGACTGACAAGGTGCCCAAAAGACTACTTATTAAAGGAAGCAACAGTAAACAACTGCATTGTAGTAAAGAATGCGTTGAATAAGAAAAAATATGAATTTCTGTTTCCTTTTTTTGCATTTTGGGTATCATTCCAACCCCTGTGCTACTGGATATACTTCCCTGCTCAACCAGTTGCTTGATGGACAGCATATGCAGCTGAGATGTGCGTTGTGTCTCTTCTGTGAACTTCTGCAAGCTACGGCTCCTCATGGATTCTCATCATCTCTGTACAAATATTTTGATGTGCATCTTCTCAGAAGCATAAATCAACCTTTAGTGTCAATTTTGGGGGTCAGCATGAGGGCCTTTGCAGGGGGAGGCTGGGAAAAGAGCCTGCTCCCAAAACAAGGTGTCAGATCTAGCAGTCGAGCCGAGGAGGTGGCCACTCTGCTAGGGGGGAGTCCTAGCCCCCTTAGGGGTTCACACCTCTACCATAGGTCACAGAGGAGGCATCCATACGTAATTGTTCAATGGAAAAAATCGAACAAATGAAATCCCCACGCTTTCAGCCAGAGCTCTCGTCATCTTGGCAGCAATGGCTGTATGTGTGCCGTGATGAATTAGAGAAGAAACACTTTTCAGATTTGCAACAATATCTGTTCAATTAAACTCCCACTCAGTAAGCAGCTGGAGTGCCTGAATATCAGGTAAAACAATCAGGTAATAAAAGAGACAAATTGTTCTGCAGTCTTGGTGGCAGGTTGGCAGCTTATTCATTTCAGGCTCAATTAATTGGAGATGAAATTGTACAGTAAGTGTGGGACACAGTCTGGCAGTACAGAAGTGATGAGCGATGAAGTGAGTGTGAGATGAAGGAGCGGGGGATGAAGCGAGAAGAGCTCCACAGAGGGAGTGTGGGAACGCACACCTCTAACCGTGGTGCAGGGTAACGCGCCAGTCTGAGAACAGACACAGCTCCTTGTTGATCTAACTGATGGAGGCCGTTACAGCGGCAGGGTTTATGGGGCTCTGGCTGATTACCTCGTCCAGCCCTGCTGACTGGGGCCAGCCAGGAGTCAGAAAGAGCCTCCCATCCTCAAAGAAAAGCACACAGGCATTTCTCACTGTGAGATCAAGGGGTCATGCTTTAGGATTTTTTTTCTTACAAAAACCTTCATACATACCAGTTTATTAGCTAAACCCACCCCTGCATCTATATTGATAATTGTTTATTCAAAAACACCTACCACGCATGTGCAGTAGGGTTTCAGAGCTACCTGACTGTAGCTCATCTGTTGATGTTTGCTTTATTGGGCTCCCCTTCCATCAGTGGATAGGGACTACTATAGGTTCAATGCAGACCAGTAGATATTATTTATCTAGTGGATCATTCACTCTAACATGTACTGATGTGACATGTTAGTGACATGGTAAAGTGTGCTGCACTGTTATGAGAGTATCCGGTTTTTAAACACTGTGCACAATTATTGGCCATGTTATTAAATATACATACCATGATAGTGTAGGTGTACAGTTAGAAACTGTAGTTCGTCTTTTTCTGTGTGTCAGCCATCCTCTCATCCACTTTTGGACCATAGCGCCTGATTTTTGGCTTGTCAGTCAGCATCACTGCTGTACTAAGAATGAACCAGCCATATAATGGTTAGGTAGCAATAGTCCAATGGTGATAATTTTCCTTGAATGGATGAGGCGGAAGGTGGAAGGTAAATTTTAGATACATTTAAGTGTAAGCCTGCAAACAGGACCTGCCAATGAAATAAATGTTTAAATGTTTTTTAAATGTTTAAAAGTTAAATGATTTGTTTTGTTACTTTTAAGTGAACAAAAGCACACAACCACTACAGTGAATACATGTAAATATTCTTCTGCAATATTTGGTGCACATATTTTTGTGCACATATATAAGTGTATTCTGATAAGTATATATCTGATAAAAAAAATAATGATGTTTCTGTTAAACTGGGATCCTTTGCATACGTAAGAACTGATGTGTTTTAAGGTTGACATGGTTGTGTTATGTCTTTTTTGCAAGTATGGACAATCCTGAGTAGCTTTAAACCTAATACAAATACAAAAGTCCACTTCATGAGCTGACCCTTTGACCTCAGTGACATTCTGACAATAAAACAACAGTTTAAAACCAGTCGTTGTCTGTATTTATAATGACATAAAGACCTCTTGATAAGTTAATCTGCAGACACAGACAACTTGTTCTACAAATCCCCAAGCCACAGTGCTGAACAAGCATACTGCATGACACGGGAGACTGATATTAATATTAATCCAGGGATTTGTGCCGTATCATCGTAAATGGTCTCCTCGTGGTATTCGGCCACATTGAAGTCTGATGAGAGGAAGTGGATGCTCATATAGTATCAGTGTCAGGAGCGCAGACAGAATGAGAAAGGGTCATAAATCAGCCTTATCACAGCATGTCCTCAAGACTGATCTCACACGGAGCAGCAGCAGAGTGTAGCATGTGATAAATAACGGCAGGCACAAGGCCTTCATGTGCCTGATAGATACACGGTATGGTAAACAGCCAGTGGCTTTAAACTGCATGTCTTAGTGAGGATATCACATGCTGCTGTCCAGATAAGGGTGGACTGTATTGCCAGTCAAATGTATGGCGACCACTAGCTTTCCTAAATGCTTTAAATACAAAATAGTATGTTTCATTTAATTTAGTAAGGACTTAACATAGATTTGATTAGTAGGTTTGTTTGTATTAGGAAAAGCATTAGTCGCTGTTTAATACTTGTTAAATCCTTTGCAGTAACGTTTTTCTCACTTAAGAAGGCTCCTGACTAGAGTCTATGTGAGCAAAAAGGTATGTATTCTCACCTATTTTTGATGTTTAACTATTTCTTTTTCACTCCAGACGTCTGCTCCACATTCTGTAATGCAGCCGCCTCGGTGTTACTGCAGCTGCACCTCACCCATGTGTTGCATTCTTTGCACCAAAAGGAAATGCCCTGACATTCTTTGTTTGGTTCAGAGAGACCTCACCCATAATAGAGGCTTAGCCGATTGCACTGGCATGAATGAGGGAGAATAAGTGCAGCTTTTGGGCCCCTTATCACAGATGACCATGCTGTTATCTCCTCTTTCCTCCTTTCAAGGTAGGATCTGCTTCTAGGCCTAGAATCCCTTCTGTTCCATCTGATCTGCAGTGTGTTTAACCCTGCTGAACTCTGGTTTGGCATTGCTTAGATTCTACTCATATGTCCTTACTACACTTTCAAAAGAACCTTCACATAACGGCTTTCTCAGCATGTCCATACATGCTTTGTCCATACAGTCTTTATGTCCATACATGTGTATCAGTGCATTGTGGTCCATTGATCTGAAGGTATTGCTTATGTATCCCTAAAATGATATTAAAATAAAAACCAGGCACCAATTAAATAAACTGTAATCGATCTGACATGTTTGTCTTAATACCTATTTCTGTGTGTGCGCCTGTGTGTAAGCATGTGCATGCGGGTGTGTGTGTGGGTGTGTTTGTGTGCATGGGTGGACAAAAAACTTGCTTCATTGTGGATTTACTTCATCCAGTCATACTTACGCATTTTATTCAGACAAGAATTTTGACTCACACTGAAACAATCCATTTGAGTTGTGAAATTTAAGATGATGTACGGAATGATTGCCTGAAGTAGCAAATCCAATCCTTGTAAAGGCAGAGATTTATACCCCTAATCCTCACGCACTGCTACTTTCTCGACTTTAAATATGCACTAGGAGTTGTTTTGACAGAGGGGGCACAGGGCTGCAGCAGATGAAAGCAGTAGACAGTACAGCCTGCTCAGGTTAAACTGTAACGGCATTCACATTCCAGAGGCACAGACTCAGACCAGACGGCTAGCAGAGGGACATGCTGCACATTCGCTCTGTCTGTTTGTGTGTAAATGTTATCAGACGAGAGGACGCAGAGCGAAAAAATCAGTCAGAATGCATCTGGCGAGGAATGTCAGTATCGTCTTATTCTTCAAGTTCATCAAAGGTGTTGGATTCTTTTCATTCTTAAGTGCTCTGCACACCCCAAAGAGAATGCTGCTGAAAAGCTGCCACAGTGACATTCCATCCCAAATATTCTCTCCAAAAATACCTCTCAGCTATTCTGGTTTCATACTAATGCTTTCTGGGAGGAACACACAGCATTCCAACACTATTAGACTCTAATTCCAAGTGGGAGTGTGTCCATGTAGGTGTGTGCTTGTTTCTGTTTGGTTTCAAAATGTACTGGAAAATCAGTGAATACAAGGAGCATTCTGCAAAGTAAAGCCAGTAGAAACTTTTTGTGTGTGTGTGTGTGTGTGTGTGTGTGTGTGTGTGTGTGTGTGTGTGTGTGTGTGTGTGTGTGTGTGTG
>JBBPDC010000038.1:13455811-13474992 GCA_037974485.1 Hemigrammopetersius urotaenia
GCTTGTTTTGTTCAATGTGTGGGTGGGACTTCTCAAAGGCTTCTAGGCTTGCAAATGTTATTCCGGCTCATGATGTCACAGAGCATTGCACAATGCACGCGGCACTGCAGCAACAGATCAATAGCATGTGTGGGCACAGGCAGTGTGGGAGATGTCCCCGACACGCAGCCAAACATGACTGCGCAGTTGTGTTAGGGTCTTTGACTTGTTTGCTGTGCAAGTGCCTCCAGGCTTTACAGCTGCTGGAAAACATTGCATGCCTCAGTGAACACAATGTTAGCACTTTGTGCAAAGCGAACTGACTGAAGTTGTACTGGACGCAACACCAATATTGCAGTTATTGTGCTGAGCATCACTGTTGCAATATGCATTGCAAAATATTTAAGGCCCCCAATCACCATCTATAGATTTTTCATTCATGACATTCGTGTAGTTTTATATATAAAAACAGTCATTGTTCATTTTCACATGACTATTTCAACCTATGTTTTTGTTACTGTGTTTTTATGACTCTTGTATGCACATGAACTGTCTTCTGTATGTCCTGTATTGTGCTGCTTCAGAAAGACACTGAAACAATCTTGGATACACACCAACCTGCCAACCCATTAAAATAGACAGGTGGAATGCATAACACTGATTATATATCTACAATTTTCACCTGATAATGGGTGGGTTATATTAGGCAGTAATGTGAGCAGGTCTTGTAGGGTGCTGCCGATATGCAGTGATCAGTTCCTATCAAAAGTGGTCTGAGGGTACTGCTGAACACTATGAAAGAAAGATGTCAGAACAGAACATCCAGAAATCTTGTGGTTTTAGTGTTATGTTGTAATGTGACACAAAACAATGAATCCAAAGAGAGAAAGTAAGTTTCTGTATGGACCCTTTATTAGCAATAATGTGCTATGGAAGATATTTTGGGATATTTTGACCCCAATATTTTGCTTTTTTGGATCCATGAATACCTTTATTGGTACTGAAACTATGAAACCAATATGGCAAACAAATAATAGCTCATACATAACAGTTAACATCCTGCACACCGCGTGCCTAATTCAGTCATGTCAAACTGTGTCACAATGTTAAATCTATAGCTCTGGCCAAACTGGCAAAATGTCTTGAATGTATTTATAGTTCTTCAACTTTACAACACAGAGTGATCACAGGCTGTACATTTGCACATTTGAACATTTGAAGTCAGAAATATAGAGAGTCAAAACAAACCAGTGGCAAAAGCTCAGTTTCCAGGTGGGGCTCCCTTGAGAGCAGGGAACATGGTGCTTGTTTGTTCTACTTAAAACTGTGCCAGCACATGTCATTTTAGGGAGGAAAAAAAACCCACAGGATCTATTTGCCACCAATCAACAGGCATGGAAGGGGTTTCCTTTGTGAAGGAGGCGTCAATCCCTTTATGGGGGGAAAATCATGGACAAAATGAGATTTTCCAGGCCCACCCTTCTGATTTGTGGATCCAAATATCAGCCCGTTCACAGTTCTGCATGTGCTTATTGTGGCTGTTTTAGACTAAATTGTCATGTTTGGACATGGTGAGGTTATGTTAGGGACATGTTGTTCCATACACAGATGGCCTACAATTTCCCAGAGGAGAACTCTTTGCCATTTAAAATGATCATTGTTGTTACAGCACAACAATACTATGAGTTACCAGTAGCTTCAAATGTGTTGTCCTGTTTAAAAATGTGCTTTCCAAAGCAAAGTTCATGTATGTATTTAAAGACAATAATTCACTTTTTCCCCATGTTAAAACTTTCCGAACAAGCCCCTGAACTCCGCTGGTGTTCCTTAAGCTCTAGTTTATAAAACCTACATATGTGCTCCTTGGGGGGGTTCTTTTAGATGTTAAATACACACATGCAAGTTTTCCACTGTTCATCTGTTTACCAAGGCTGTGCTCTAGTTTATTCTGTGTGAAGCTGGCTCAGGTTGGAGGAAAAAATCCCACACATGTATGACAATGGGGCAGAAAAATAACAGTAAGAATAGGGATAAGTTTTATTGCTGTGTTAGCAATTATACATTTTATGACATCTCAGCAGATAAAATATTATAATCAGGTGAAATACTTTAAAGTCAGACATCAGTTTGTAAAGCAGGAGGTCCCATAAAATGTTTCTTGTTAACAGTTGGCCTACTGTCCCTTTTTCCCCCAGTTTGTTGTCAACATTTGGGCTGAGATCCAGCCTATTCTAGAGCACTCCCAACACGCATGCCAGAGGATATAAGGCCACTTATCTCCTGCGCCAGAGGCAACTCCTATGACGTCCACATGTGTCTCCAGGGATGCAGAAATCAACACATCACATGACTGCTGGTCAATGTTACTGACCTGCAGGGGTAACATATATATTTATATATGTGCTCTGTGACAGTCAGTGTTTATCATACAGCTTCATGATGCTCCCATTACAGGCTTGTTAAGCCTTGTTTTATATTCATTAGATGCAAATCATTTTGTGATATTTGTGTGCAGATAATGCCTTGAGGGGAACATTCAAAGCTCATGTAATTGTTAAGCAACTTGTAATTTCTTACTAGCCACATGACAAACTCCAGCTCTTTCATGGCAAGTAGGGCAAAAGATTAACGTCCAGACTAGAACACTCTGAGTCTGCTCTAAGCTAGCACATTCTCGAATAACATGCATACCACATAAACAATTACCGAGCATGCATGTTTATACACATGCCTTAACGCCATGCTCACCAGTAATGAATGATTCATAAAGAGACTGCAGATCAATAGCATCTCATATATTGCAACACTACTACACTAAAAAAACAATAACAATCAACAAAGGGTCTTGTGACTTTTTGGAAAAGATCTGATTTACAAATTTTTTTCTGTAAGACAAACGTTTGCTTTTTTCATTTCATTCAGTTTAAAAAGTAATGAAAGCTTCGTTGATGTTGTGCAAACTGCTAGCGTAACTTATCACATACTTTTAAAATAGGCATATTGCAAACCTAAAAATGGCAACATTAATATAGCCCAAACCTATCATTATCCAATCCACTTACCTTAACCAGGGTCGCAGGGGGGTGCTGGAGGCTTTCCCAGAACTCACTAGGTGAAAGGTGGAGAGACACTATGGACAGGTCACACAGGACAGACACACAGACACACTCGCATTTAACATCTCCAGTTCCACTGACGAATAGGTCTTTGGGCTTTGGTGGAAACCAGAACTCCCAGCAGAAACATGCAGAATCCACACAGGAAGGTTCTCGGCCTCCCCAGCTGGGAATCAAACCTTCTCACTGTGGGGTGACAGCGGTAACCACAGCACCACCATCCCACCCTGGGCCATATACCATTAAATACCATTAAATATGCCACTTGCAAGCCAAATACCATTAATTGGCAGTCCAGAAGCAGTTAAATTTAAATACTGGACAAAGGTTTGTGACATATCAGGGTGCTATCTGGGTAACAGTAGCCATCTAATCCTGAATTATGTCCATTTTTTCACTTTTATAAATAGCAGTTTACTACACAGCTGAAAACCACAAGAATAAATCTTTATTAAATGAATTCATATTGCTGTTCAAGGCAAGTGATTTATGCATACAATTTGCATAATGCTAATTAGCCATCATACATTTTTCCAATACTTGTTATCACTGGAAAGAGCTTGATTGCAAAAACTAAAAAAGCAAGTTTTGGACACCAATATTATTCCCTTTTTCACTATATTTGACATTAAGTGAGTATTTTGTAAATTGATAAAAGACCTAACAAGATAAAGAAGACCCAGGAACAACCTGGGAAAGCGTGATAGCTCTGCTCAGTCTCTGAAGTGACAGGCAAAATTCATAAAACCTGGAGAGAGACTGCAGAACACTGTTGAAAAGAACAGAAGCTGGAGAAGATCACAGCAGCAGGCAGGCTAAGCGGCACAGCAGCTGCTAGTCATCAACATTTTCATTAGCCTCTTTATATGCTCTGGGTTTTAGCTGTACATCCCGAATGCAGCTACTTCACGGCTGGAAATGATCAGTGTTGGGAAAACACAATAGCAAGAGCGTGCAGATGACGCAAAGAACATCTCTACTACAGTGAGGGGAGAGGGTGAGAGAACGAAGCTGAGAGGAGGAGTGCAACAGACGCAAATGGGCCCAACTGCCAGAGCCCACTCATTCTGCAGGGAAGAGAACTAATGTTTTCAAGCCTGACAAAGCTGCTATTGTGTGTTCAGTGCGATTAGTCAGACAATGATCAGGCACACGCTACAAGCAAAAGCCGTCACACACTGTGTCATCTGACATGCCGTAACGCAGAAAGTAAAGTATTTGACAATACATCTACTGTCCACTTTACAAGATGAACTCACTTGGCTAAATCTTGCAGTAGCACACAGCAGTTTCCTGCATAATTTATTTTATGTTTTCAGGCCCATGAAAATTTTGTCTATTCTCAATTCCGCAGCAACACTCAGGCATGTAAAAAAAACAGCAGCAAGTCTGCTCTACCTGATAATCTCATACCATACTGACTTCACTACTGTGCTAAGAATAGTTCCTCACCCCAGCAGTAGCACCATGGTCATCCCTGTCTACCCACGGACTGCCTAGGATGGCTGTGCATATTATACAACAGATGGTTCACAGCCAGTAATTGTACAGCAAATGACTGTAGGCGGATGAAGCAAAAAAAAATGGCAATCTAAGTAGATTTAGCTTTGTGAAATCCAAAGAAAAGGTCACGTAGCTAGGCCTGTTTCTCATATTTTTCCTCTGTGTGTATATGCGTGATTCGGTAAGCGTGCTTAAGGGAAAAGGGGTTGAGCGTGCTTCGTTTTATTTACCTCTTGCAGGAATCCTCAGCACAGCTCTGTCAATGTGACACTCTGCTTGCGTCATCTGGCCCAGCTATCCTGGATCAGAGAGCACTGTGAGAACAAATAGAAAGACACATGGCTCTTAAGATCTTGCCATCTTACGCTGGACAGCAAATTTATTGGCCGGTTTTCCAGCCAGCATGCACAAACAAAGAAGACTGCAGACAAGTGTCACGTTCTTGGAAACTGCAGATAGCAGTGCAAAAACAGGGCAAGCATGAATGGTACCATATATCTACCATAGCTTATTTACTCAAAGAAATTATTTGTTGCTAGGAATTAGCTAAGCTGATGATCAGCAAGCTCATTGTGAAATACACTATATGAACAAAAGTACTGGGACGCCTGACCATTGCAGCTGTTTCTGTGGGATTTTCTGCCCATTCACTCTGTAGCACATTTATGAGGTTAGGCACTAATATTGGACGAAAATGTGTCCCAAAGGCTTTGGACCGGGTTGAGGTCAGGGCTCTGTGTGGGCCAAAGCGTCCTGCCCAAATTTTGTCTTGTTATACTGAAGCACTAAGATTACCCTTCACTATAAGTAAGGGGCCTAGCCCAAACCCTGAAAAACAGGCAATGTCCCAATACTTTTTACCATGTAGTGTGGGTCATTCATTCATTCATTCATTTATTTTCTGTAACTGCTTAATTCTTACTTGGTTCGTGTCTATCTGGAGCCTACCCTGAGCACTAGGCAGGGATTCACCTTGGGTGGGGCAGCAGCCAACCGCAAGCATAGGTTATTAAAAAATGGAGTCTACCATTATCTTAATAGCTCTGCTTATGTGGTTTCTGACACTGTATGACATGCTGTATATAAAATTAGAAAAAAAAGCACATTTCATAGCTAAAAACAGTAATGGCAGCCACCCATTACTAACATGATGCATCATGAGACAAGTGTGTGAAGTGCACAATGTTAATTCATGGGCTTCAAGCTTCCGTTACTTAACTACAGTAGATGCAGCGCAAAACTAAAGAACCAAACTTAAGACACCAAACATGTCTTAGGTAGTCTGGACAGACATCTTGAAACATTTAGAAGTTCTAGCAGACCAAGTGATAAAGTCCAAGCACAGTGATTAAGAAATGAGCAATACAATGGAATACAAAGCGATACAAAAAACTAAATTAAGGTTAACTATTTCTAGTAAGCTTTTCTTCACATCCCCAGCAGTTACAAATCATTCACTTCTTGTTATCATTCACAAATGTTATCACAAAAAAACATGATAAAACGTATTTATTCACAACTGAAATCAGGCTAATGGTCATCCGGCTATTTGATGCTCCTTTTACTGTATTAAAAGGGAAGTCATTTGGAGTGACATACTTACTCATGTCCGAGTCATTGCATTCAACCACGAAAAAAGAAGAGAAAATATAAATGGATTATTGCCTTTCACAGTGCAAAGACCCTCAATCTTTTGTTGTCTTGTGCTTTGGGATGAGTCAGTAAGGCTCGTTGCATGAAGCCGAATGAACCAGGCAGGCTTAGACTCACCACTGTCTGGTGCTGCAGATTACTTATAACCAGAAAAAATGAAGAGGGGGTTTAAGAGATCCAGTCCAGCATCTGTGACTGTTCACATCAAACAAGCAGATAATTAAAATCACAATGTGGTGAATGCTAGCCGGAAGCTGTAGTTATGGTGCTTCACACCAAAAGAGGCCTTCACATGAACAGGAAGTACATAAAAAGAATGAGCCATGCCAAAGCTAATGAAAGCAGCTCGTAAACAGCTCTCTCTGTTGTGAACACTTCTCATTCTCAATGAGCTACTCAAAATCCTAAATCTCAGACCAACCCAATGACTCAGAAATGTAATCTCATATTCATTTACACACACAAAATAATTCTATTTGTCTAAGACAGAAAATTTAGCACAATTCTGTTCCAAATAGGGTGAGGTACATGTAGTACTTGAACTGACTTGCCAGGAGAGCTGTCAAGAAGGCAGCTGTCTCAGTCTGAGCCTGTTATAGACAGCACTTGTCCTGTGTGAAAGCCAAGGAGGCTTAATCCAATTACAGGTTCAGAGACCTGCTGTGTCATTCTGTCTAGCTGCCAGCACAACAGGTCTTTACCAGTCCAGAATTTCATACCTGATCCAGACCTAGGTGCAAGGTCTATCTAGGTCACTTGCTAAGTTAGGCATAAGTGGGTTATAAATAAATACATGCTTAAAGTCTTTTTTCAGGTAAAGTCAGGTAAATAGTTTTCATATGTATTTTTTAAAGGTCTGAAGATGGTTATTGCTAAGTGCAAACTATCACACAGACTGGGACCGTACCCTCATCAAGCATGCCAAAACACTTAATGAAGCCCTACAACCATCTGTTTGCAAAGAAACAGCAGTGCATGATTCCGTGATGGTGGATGCAATTCAACACCAGCTGCAAGACTCTCACTCACGTGTGTCCTCATGATGCTAATAAGGATGCTAACAAGTCACTGTGCTCAGCTGAAAACATCACCATTAAGCACCATTAAGTATGTGGTTTGGCCAAACACAGTAATTTCTCAGTACTGTACTGTTTTAATGAGTGATATTAATTTATAGATGAGTTTGAAAAAGGATGGGTTGTTATTATTCCAATTTGCCAAGAATCTTGTAAATTTCCAAGCATTTATAGAAAATTATTCCTTGGTGGAACTGCTTCATCAGGTGGTTAGAAACAGTTAATACTGCTGTGGGAATGAATGGGTAACATTCATGCATTCTCCAAGGTGCTTATCTTTGCTAGGGTCATATATACCAGCACTCAGAAGGCAAGAGGAGTAAAGGCAATTTATCATCTCCACCTCCTCTGGCATGCATGTCTTAGGACTGTGGGAGAGAACCAGAGCACAAGCAGAACATGTAAATTACACCCAGAAAGGCCCCTAGCCACCCCAACCGGTAATCAAACGTAAAGCCTTCTAACCGTGAAGTGGCAGCGCTAATCACTGGACCGCTATGGTGGTTGGTACCAGAAGTTGACTAACAGATCTGTCACAATACATTCCACTCTGAAGACAAGCTTAGGTTTGTTGCAAACTATGTGACTCCCCAAATGGTCAGTGCACCATAATATCTGGAAGAAAAATTAATTTAGTAAAAAATGGCAGCAACATCATCTTTTCACCAAAATGGTGAAATTAAAAAATGTTGCATTATACTATACATAGCCAGTGTAGCCATACTGTTATGCCAAAGTGAAAGATGGTGTGTAGAAGTTGTCTTGTGGTGTAATAGCAGGCAATTGCTCTCAAGGCTTCACTCATGCAGAACGATGTTTTTGCCCAGCTAACAACTGGGTTCAGCAAGGGCTTGATTTACAGACTTGTTTATTAGTAACGCCCATGTACAAACACTGTGTTCAGTTAGGACCTAAATGCACATTGTGATACAGAAGTGAAAACTCATGCCTGGGTAAAATAGGAGGGCATGGGGAGACCTGGATAAGGTTAGATAGGAAAATTGCATTTAGGAATCGGTGATATGCAGGCTAGCATCAGCTTAGCAGTTTACTCTGTAGGCATAACAAGTGTAACATATACACTATATAGACAAATGTATTGGGACACACCCGGATTTGGGTTTCTTCTTCTGAAAGGCAATTTTAATGCTTCAGTATACCAAGGCAGTTTGGACAACGCCATGCTTCCAACTATGTGGACATAGTTTGGGGAAGAACATTTCCATGAAAGCATGGCTGTGCCCCAGTGTACAAAGCGAGCTCCATAAAGACACTGAGTGAGGTCAGTGTGGAATAACTTGACTGGCCACATAGAGTGCTGAACCTCGACCCCATCCAGCACCTTTGGGGTGAACTGGAACAGAGATTGCGATCCAGGCCTTCTTGTCCAACACCAGTGTCTGAACTCATAAATGCTCTACAGTATCGATGGTCACAATTTCCCACAAAACACTCCAAAATCTTGTGGAAAGCCTTCCGAGAAGGGTGGAAGCTGTTACAGCTGCAAAGGGGGACCAACTCCAAATTCAAGTGTATGGATTTGAACACAGTGTCATTAAAGTTCATGTTGGTGTAATACTTTTACACCAACAAAAAAGTGTGTTTTTGGTAGGATTACCACATTATATTCTGGAAGTGAATTTAGATTTATTTAGAGACATGCAAAAACTAAACATATCCTTCATTTTGCAGTGCTATGAAAAGATGTACGTGTAACAGTAATAAGCAGGAACAGGCGCACCAGTGAGATTTAAAGAAGATGCCAGATGGTGCAGGAAGTTCCAGCTTGCACTGTCCAGGCCACTGTGTTCTTTTCTGCAGTTACATGAAGCAATAGTGCCACGCGGTGGTAAAAAAGAGACCATTCCCTGATTAGTTGTAGCAAAAATGAAAAGAAATATAAAATATATTACATTAGGGCTCACATGAATGTTCTGTGATTTAATTTATTCAACATTATTCAAATATTATTATTATATACATTTTTTTGATTAATTGAAATTGCACAATATTCCATTTGATGGCAGAACGAAAATTGTTCAGGCCGCTTCAAACTTATTATTTGTCTTAATAAACACTGTTTTTTTAACCTAAACTTATGGCTGAAAAATCTGCAGGTGAAAATGTGATTTTGCTATTTCAGAGCTGTTTTTCTTTTCTTACTAGTATTTTTATATTTATTATTAGGTTTTAAAAGACCATGAACTATAACTGGTTGCTCCAAATATCACTGGAATATGACCTGCTTGCATTGTGTTACACGTGTACAGGTAGATCCTCTAACTGTCTAAATGCTCGTATATACGAGTAAACATGTCTCTTTAGCCTCGTTTCATCGGCACAATGGTTTAAATGAAACTACACTATTGTCCACTAGATGGCAACAAAAACTATAAAACAATTTGTTCTGTGAATTCCATTAGTAATTTCAAAATGTTGCTTTCATTGGAAATTTCTGTTGGTCCAAGAGATGATAAATGGCCCATGAGAATGTTTTGAACCCAGTATAGTGTATTGTAGTACTCCTAGTATATAGGGCAGTGTATTATAGTACTCATAGTATATAGTACAGTGTATTATAGTACTCATATCATATTGTGCAGTGTATTAAAGTAGTGCATTGTTCACTGTTGCTGTGTCTCAGTCAGGGTAAGAAGGTTGATCATTCAAAGGCTATAGTGGTCAAAATCTGTACTCCAGTAAATGCATGACACTCCAGTGAAAGCACAAATTGAAGTACTTTTACAAAAATCAGAGGCTCAGAAGTATCAGATCAATTATTGCTAATATAATTTTAGAAATACAGCATACCATGATTGTACCTTCAGCTTTAACAAAGAAAATGAAATTTGTTTCACTACATTCCTTTCTTTTTGTTATGCGTTTTACTCTAAAATAAAACGCTAAAGCTCCAAGTCTCAGAGCGGCACTGGTGCTGTCCCCACCAATCAAATTATTAGTTAAATAATAAAGATTAAAATGCAAGTGAGATTCCTTTTGTCATAAAGTACTTGTGGAAAGTATACCTGAAAGCTTGGGAAAGTACTTGTCCATCAAATGTCCTTAAACATAAGCGTATATACTTAAGTACATTCAGCTGAGTGAACTAGTTACGACCCACCTCTGATTGCTGCTTATGAATAATGGGGTGAAATTGGGTAAGCAGTGATATAAAGGGTCCAATTAAGACACCAGACATCACACACACACACACACACACACACATAATGTACCTCAGTGTAATTGCCTTGCTAGCCTCCACTTTAACATACAGTATTTGCATCGGCCATTCAGATCAAAACCAACAGGAAAAGACAGTTTTGTGGAGCTGTGGAGATCTGGCTCTGTATATGGTCAACGCTGCATTTAAACTAGGCTTATTTTTTGTGGAGAAATTCAAATTCAATTATTATAACAATATTTAATCTCAAGCATTTCCTTTTTATACTGAAGTCGTGCAGGTTCTGACCAACAACAACAAGACTCCAAAAAAGGATGGTCAACTTTACAAACGGAGAAGCTTGTAATGGGAGGCACTCATGTATTTAGGAACACATAAAAATGCCAGCCAATTTTTTTTTAATGTTTTCACTTTGCATATCACGAAACATAATGACATCAAAAGAGTCATGCAAATGTTCACATCTGATCCTAAGATATCTCTTATTGCGTTTCTAAACGGATGCAAAGTCGAGTTAATAGTTGCTCATACCTGTGGGACAAGGCTTTAAAGAGGAATTCCAACATTTTTTTCAAACGTCCTGCACACTTTACATCTAGGTGTAAACAAAGTGCCCGAGAGTTTCGATGTGAAATGGTTTGTTGCAGAGAAATGTACCAACTCTGACTTCTTCACAGTGGTGGTAATTAGTGGTGACTCAATACCACTTTTTAATGTTTGATACAACACTGCAACCTTGCATATCTACTGATACCGATACCAAGTCTTTCCCCCTCTCTTAAACAACTAAGCTGTTCTTAGATGCACTTCGCTAAACTTAACGTAGGACATCAGGAGCCACTTGAGACACAGCCTTGCTGCTCATCTGGGATAAATCTTTCTATTATAAATGTCTTTTTAAATGTTTTAAACTAAAACCTTAGCAAAAAATATTGTAAAACAGTCTCAAGAGGTGGGTTCTTAACCATATAGACTAATAACTTTCAGAGATACTGAACAGCTCCTATCATCACCGCAGTAAACAACTCTGACTCTGCAAGTTTCGCTATAATAGAGCATTTCACATCAGACCCCTCAGAATGACTGTTTACATGTTAACGATTTAATCTTGAAGAAATTTGGAAAAACAGAGGTGGAATTCATCTTTAACGGATATATAAATAATATGTACATCACTGTTCTTGCCATCAACATTTCCAAACCACAGAACAAGGCAAATAGTCAAATGGTTGTTTTACACCATATGTTTGTGCTTCTTTATTTTTTTCCTCTGGTCCTTCACATAGTATTATTAGATAAACACTGTACCTGCTTTAAAATTGTAAACGCAGAGTGTTCGACAAAAACGCTTTTTTTTCATAAAGGTTCATTTTCAATGTTCTGAATGTGCTCAAGATTCTAAAAGTGCTTTTATATAATGTATTGCTAAAGCAATGGAATTAAATAGTTGGAGGAAATATACACACTGGATAAAGAAAAAAACATGAACTGTACAAGGGTCTTCAATACAAATGAGAAGTTAATACACAGTTAGGATTTCACGCACAAGTTAAATGTTATCTGTTAAAATGGTTAATGCATATTTTCAGTTTTTTGTGTGTGTGTGTGTGTCACCAACATCAGAGGGAGGGAAAAAATGCTTTGGAAAAATGATGGACATTTAGAACTGCTTTGCTGTGCTTTGTTTAGGTAAAGCTCTGGACTCGATGGCAAAATCTAAATCACAATGAGTAGGAAGGTAGTTCTACATCATCAAATCTGCATCATTCACTTATTCACTTAGTGTATTGTTGAACCAGTTCGCCAGCCAGCAAAGAAAAGTCTGTGGTCCCGAATCCTTTCGTCCTGAACGTGTACTGTTCGTCATGTCTGATTTGGAAGAGCAGGATAATGCTGTCGCCTCTTGGTCTTGTCCCGCTGAGAATACGATAAAGTGCATAACCAGTTCTAGACATTTTCTTTTAACAGGGTCATGAATGAAAACCTTTACAATAAATGACCACAGTGAGGACACGGTTTGTTTTTCTTTCGTTATGGATTGGAAACAAAGGTTTGCTGAGGAAAGCTGTGCATGGGCAGGTGGCATGAGAAGGGAGAACGACAGGGTAATACTCAAGATGTCAATGTCAACTCAGTAAAATGCTAGAAAGCGGTGGCTTGGAGTCTCACCTCCAGACTTCCCCAATAGATTCCGGTGGTCATTACAGGAGCCAAATAAAAGATATAGAGAAAAGAGTCTGGTTGGTTGACTGTGCACCGAAGAATACCTGATTCAGATCCAAAGGAGGAGGGTAATAGATGTGATGAGGGACTTTTTGTACACTTTCAGTCACATCATTGCTGAAGCCGTTCTCCAACGCCAGGGGTGTCGAACTCGGCTCCTGGACGGGATACTGCACTGCAGAGCATTCTGCACCTGACTCAACCCATGAGCTCATTACAAAGGTCTTTGTGGATTCAGAGTGGTTGCTGGAATTCACACCAATCGCAAGTCAGCGATATACAAGCACTGCATAAGTATAGTGCGAGCGGTCATCCGTGTCAGTTTCGTTCTTCAGCCAGGAATAGCAGTTTGTCTGCCTGCAGCAAGGATGAAGTACAATCCTTGTGTTTCAGTAGATTCTAAAGTAGATTCTTTAAAAATACTACCTGAATAAGAGTACAGTTATTCTCCCTATATTTCTGCTTGTAAAGGAAACTGCACACAGAATGTCCAGGTGAACTTGTATAATATTGTCTTGATGAAGAATTTCTATTACTAACTCAAAAGAACTTGACTTTTTATAACTTTGACCTTCACAAACAAGTATATAACAATTTTATTCATTTGTAATCTAGACAGAATATTTGTATATTTTACTCAAGTTGCATTTTCCAAGAATAAAAAGTGTGTTGTCATAGTAGGTTACAGCGCTGTCCTCCATGTTTACTCGCTGTCTAGGATTTGATGTGCTGTCTGAGTGAATGCCTAGTTTCTATCATAACAAGATGAAAGTGTTTCTGCACTACTCAAAATAAAGGTGGCAAAAATGGTTCTTTGGAGCAGTGGCTAGAGCAACCACTTTGCAATACACTCTGAAGAATCCTTTTCATAGAAGTGCAAAGAACCTTTTTAGAGCTTAATGAACTAAGGTTCTATAGCAATTAAAGGTTTAACCCAGAACCATACATTCAAGCCAAGAACCACTTAGGACCCTTTATTTTTAAGAGCATGCTCCTCTAGACAGATAACTAAAATGGTATCAGAATCTCTTTTGGTGTGAACTGGCCTTCAGAAGAGGGAAAATCTCTGCAGTGTTGTGACACTCCAGGAGCTGAGAATGACACCCCTTTCCAGTGATCGTTCTTCACCATTGCTTGAACTCTGAACTCTACATCACGCTGCACTTGGCCTTCAGCTTATCGGCCCTCCGTTGCTTGCTGGAGCGCATGTTGAGGCTCATATCGCGCTTCTTGTCTAGGTTGAGCAGCTCCTGGAACAGCTCAGTGACGTTGTGGTTGGTTTTGGCCGAAGTTTCCATGAAGGCACACTTCCAGTTGTTGGCCTGGGCCTCGCCTTCCTTAGTCTCCACCTCCCTCTGGGTTTCATCACTCTTGTTGCCAACCAGCATGATGGGGATGCCCTCCACGTTGCCTTTGATCGCCAGCACCTGCTGATAAATGGGCTTGAGCTCCTCCAGGGACTGCCGGCTGGTGATGGAATACACCAGGATGAAGGCGTGGCCCTTGGAGATGGACAGGCGCTGCATGGCCGGGAACTGGTGGCTGCCTGTGGTGTCGGTTATCTCCAGCGTACACACACTCTTGTCACAGCTGATCACCTGCCGGTAGGTGTCTTCCACAGTGGGGATGTAGGTGTCCCTGAAGGTGCCCTTCACGAAGCGCAGGACCAGGGAGCTCTTGCCCACGCCCCCAGCCCCAAACACCACCACACGGTAGTCATTGCTCTGCTCCGGCATGCTGGTACGGTTCTCTCAGGGGTGCGTCAGTGCTAACACTCAATGATTCCCTGAGATCTGAAAAATAAAAGGGAAACATGTGGTTGGTAAGGATCATACTAACATTAGAACATATCATTCTCTATTTTCTTTTTGACATTCCAGTTCTAAAATAAGGTGACAACAAGTGTTCTGCTACAGATGAGTTACTTTGGTTTCCTAAAGACCCTTTCAACAGAACTGCTGAGAGCACGAAGATAAGTTTCTATCCCAGTTTTAAGGATTTTTCTAAAATAGCTTTGCCACTCCCTCAGGGCTGTGCCCATTCAGGACAGACACGCAGGAGCAGAATGGCTTTCTCATATTCTTTCTTTTTATTTCCAACTCAAACGAAAGGCACAAGGGCCCAATACACTTAGCAGAACAAGGAGTCTGAACGAACACAACGTGTTGGTGAACTCACAATCTAACAAACACAAACCTCGCTATTTAAACAGAAACTAAACTTAAAACACATGTAAATCATTGGTCTGCTGAGACCCATCATTGATTCCATCTGCCAGGGATGAGATTGCACCCCCAGTCAAAATAAAAGCCCTTATGCAACACCTACACAGCAGCGGCCTCTAGTGGCTGCTGACTGCGGTGGTCATAAGCATGTCCACCATAAAAACATATAGAAAGCATTATTTTCATGAATAAGGATCATATACATCCACATGTAAATGCCAACATCGAACAAATTCAAAGCAATTTTGACATGGCCTAAAAGGAGAGAATAATTAAGAAACACAAATAAGATAAATATGTTTAAATAACAGAGTAAACCTTAATTGTATAAAAAACGTATTCCAAAAATTATAACAATTTACAGACTCATCACCAGCATCACACTATTACTACATTCAATGATTCCCTCAGATATGGAATATAAGATGGGAAAGAGTATTTTGTATGAATACATCTGGTATGGATTTGGGTTATGGATACATAATACCACGGCTGAATAACATATTTTGTATAAATTAAGATCCAGTCCCCGTCACCAAGGGTGGTTGGGTTCCTGGGAAGGTTCCAAATGAACAGGAGGCCTGTGGAGTTTTTGTGAAACATTTAATTTGTAAACGATTGAACCTATTATACAGAAAAATAGCCTCAAGCTATATAAATATTGTATTAGAAAAAAGATTTTAGTGATTTCTTCCCTAAAATATC
This sequence comes from Hemigrammopetersius urotaenia, assembly GCA_037974485.1. Taxonomy (NCBI): domain Eukaryota; kingdom Metazoa; phylum Chordata; class Actinopteri; order Characiformes; family Alestidae; genus Hemigrammopetersius; species Hemigrammopetersius urotaenia. Next base: position 13,471,473 of record JBBPDC010000038.1, read on the forward strand.
TCCGGGAAGAATAGGAAGTAGGCAAACTTCCCTTAAACTGGCTCAAATATTAAACAGAAATCATAACGCATGAAAATATTGATATATTTTCAAGTGAACCATGGCACTAGAGAGGGTCTCCAGGCGAGAGAGACTCGCTCTGTTTTCGCTTGGTGGTGGGTGGGGGTGGTCAGCTAGGTAGCTGATGATATTATTGGTAAATATTATTTCCCTGCCTGCTGGTGCACAATGAAATAATCAAAAATCAGCAATTTAGAGTTTAAATACATATTTTGATGGAAGATTATGAAAAAACCAAGAAATTGGTCTTTTAAATATGACATATGACTAATTCTGCTTAAAATGACTAGGGACTTGAACTAACAAGGTAAGATTTATACCAAGCCTATCTGTGAAAAAAAACATTCTTAACAGGCAAGAACGAAGTACAGTAATCTCCCGCTCCAAGAGCACACGTGTATAATTGTCACGGCTCGGTCAGCGGCCGTTAGGGGTCGCTGTTTTTTGTTTGCTTTTCTTTTCTGTTCTCGTTGGTTTTGGGCTTTTATTTTGATGTCATGTTCTTGCGTCACGTGTCTCTGTTGTGTTCACCTGCCCTGAGTTCAGTCCTGTGATTTGGTCCTGTATTTATAGTCTGTGTGTTTCAGTTCTCCCTTATGTCTCCATCGCCTCAATTCCCTGCCTGTCTGTCAGCTTTCATATCTGGAAGGCCCGCGAGCCTATTTTGGTTAGTTTTCTTTTGTTTAATAAAAACCCCAGAATGGAGTCCAGCCTGTCTGCCTGCTTGTTGCCCCGAGGGCCCATTCCATCCAGCCCTCGTGACAATAATGAAAAAACACATTGTTGTGTTTTGGGGAAAAAATGCCTATTTTTATAGTGTAAACCCTAAATCTGCCCCAAATATACTCCCAGAACACTTTAATGTCATAATGTCATTTTAATGTCATTTAAACTCAGTTTAATGCATTACCCTTAAAGCAAATGTAAAGGTATGTAACGGCCTCTTTTAATTTAACTTAAAATTTGAAGTGTCTGAGTGCTTTCCCGGCCGAAATATGCAACTGTGACAAGGTGAGCGGTTTTCGGAGAATAACCCCTGATCTGGCTAAAATACAAATAAAATACAAATGAAGGCTCATCTGAAAGGTCTCTTGGAGCCGTGGAGTTTGAAGTGGCTGAGTGCTTGCACCACAGAGAAATTGCACGGAGCGCGGGAGCTCAACCCTGGTGTGGAATTTAAAAAAAAAAGTGCAGCCTGCCCTCATTCCCCTTGTGTGAAAACCTTCAGAAAAAAAACACATTTATTGGCATAAAAAAAGCAAAAATAAAAGGTGGAGGATATTTTCAGTTTCCACAATGTTGTGGGGAGTTCAGTTCTCTGTATAAGAATGAATCCGAGACTACTGATCCACGTAAAAGTGAGGGGTTACTGTATTGCATTACAAATCTTGATCGGCTCGCATATCTGGTGCTTCTAGGCAAGTGCTCTGATTATGGTTCTTTGTATACGTCTGGCAGATGTACAGCTTCTTCTGCCCAGTTAAAACTGTGTGTGCAATTAAGCAGCAAGATTGCCAGTCACTGTTTTAACGCCAAAACAATAGCGCTGTCGAGGACTGCTGACATTGCGACAATACAACCATCAAATCACTCAAGCCTACGCTGCGGCACTGCATACATCTCCTTAGTGATTGTGCGGCCTATGTTTGTATTCAAATGTGTGAATAGGTAGTGCATTCTCTGCTGCCATCAGCACCAAGGTCAGAATCTATTAATGACTCACTCATCTTGCTTTAGAGTGGCCATAGCCATTGGTCTATTGTGAATAGCAAGATCACACTGCCTATTTCCGGAGCCTTGGATTCTGCCTGATTTTCCTCATGATCTTATCTGGAGTCCTTCAGACAAGGGTCACACAAGCCAGTGATGCAAAGTAGGTTGCTCATTCACTTCAGTGGACAAGTATAGAATTGTGACGCTGAAGTGGGGGACAAAATCAAAGACAGCAGAAACCTGTTTATGCAATCATGAGACCTAGAAGACTGTAACCAAGCAAAGATCCAAAACACTGGACATCTCATATCATGGCTATGATTCATGACTTGATAGTGTTTATGCAAACACTTTCCTAAATCATGCCCAAAGGACTACATGTGAATCTATGTGCTAATATCTGCATTTATTAGCAAATATGCATTTCTAAATTGTAGAACACTATTATGCCTGGTAACAGTATGGATGGCCAAACCTGTGGTCAAGCTGCAGTCACAAAAGTGCTGTAACACATGTACCACTGGGTGGCGTCAAAAAAGGGTGGATCCACAGGTCAGAATTCAAAAACGAATTGTATTAAAATTACAAAAGCAAATAAAAACAAAATGAAAAAGAACCCAAACCTGTAACCCAGGTGAGATACACAACAAGAACCCTCACCCACACAGATAGAGAGTTAGACCATCCACTGGTGGTTGTTGGAGCGAGGATCATCTCTGGATGTCCAAAAATCTAAACTAAATCTAAATATATATGTACTTATGGTAACTACACACACACACACACACATATATATTGATGCCAGTGACGATATAATATATATGAACTCCTATTATGTAATCAGATATTTATATTCTTTATGAAATGGTACTATATGGCATTTTAAAACAAAGCATTAGGCTAATCTTATTTCATTTAACAGTTAGGACAGTAGATGCTCCAGTGTGGTCCGCTCAGCTAAAACACTGTTAGCAATGGAGAGATAAGCCCTGTCTTTGGGGATTAATGTTTCAAATCCCAGTTGTCCCATGTGATGCCTGTGGTCAGGGATCCTTGAGAGCACTGACTGCATTTACTGCACACAGGGAGAAGGATGGCATAGTCTCTCGCTTCCCCATCACTAAGCAACATACCAACATAGAGCAGAGCGTTTAGTGTTCGCCGCTGCTGCACAAACAGCGGTTCTGTATATAACTGTTGTGGGAGACTTGAATTGAATGCATGAAAGCTTATGGCTCCGTTCTGCACTGGGTTAGCAGACAGACTTAAATCAGCTATAAGGACATTAAATCAATAAGGACATTCACAACTAAAGAAACTGAATGGGGTGGGCCAGACTGACAAAACTCTTTTCTAATATAACAATAAAATGAGTTCTTTACACTTAAGGTATGCCCCAGTTTACATTGGACTGTGTTGTTGGGTTTTCTTCTCTTATGAAAAACTATTTGCCTAAACAAACTGTTCTTACCTGGCTCACATTATTTACATCATTAACTTACATAAACTTACAAAAATACAGATTATTAAAAATGAAAAAATAAAATACATTGGACATGATCATGTAAAATAATACATTCTTTACAGCCAAACTGGCTAATGGATGATTTTTCGGCTGATTGCTATTAGGTAGGTTATGTGAATTACGTAAGACAAACAATTTCCATGACTTTCTTTTGGCCAAATTTGGATATCATTATTTGTCATTTAATTATCCAAACTTTCATTTTAAATTCTTAAATGAAAA
>JBBPDC010000038.1:13482509-13492700 GCA_037974485.1 Hemigrammopetersius urotaenia
GCAGCAAATCAAGGACTGTGATTGGTTGATAAAAAAAGAAAAACTGTTAAGGTCCTAAAATGGACTCTTGGTAAAAAGAGAATATATGATAATAGAATATTGTCACCATTATAGGCAAAATATATTAAACTTAAGTAAAATAGCCAAATGTTTTAAAGCAACCAATTTCCACGCAGCAGTTACTATATTTCCGTTCTTACATTTATTTACCATATTGATTTTATTACTTGTAATCCATTTCAAATTGATTGGAGCAAAATGGCTCAGCTTTTACCAATTAGCATGATTGCAGAACAGTCTATTTACTTTTGGATGGTATGTAGCCAACAATCCAAGAGAGATGGAAGGAAGTAAAAGACCATGAAAACCAAATAGGACAGAAGAGCAGTGTTTACTTTTAGCTCAGTTAGTCGAAGAAAATAAAGCAATTTTAAAAGGTAAATTTGGCTCCGGTGTCACAGCTCAAGGAAAGAGGCAGACCTGGAAGAAAATATCCCAGCAGATCAGTGTTTGAAGAACATTTCTTCTGTCCGCCATTTTGTCCTCTGCTATAGAAACTCTTAAGCCTCTTAAAAGTCCTCCTCTCTACTCTTAACAAATTTTACCTTAGGAGCTGTTTTTAGGGCTAAGATATTTTGTGAATAATTTTTATCTTTACTGAGATTTAATCCTAAATTTAAGGGGAAATTCTAAGTAAATGCCATAATTGTAAGATTTTTCTTAAAATTACATCACTAGGAGGAACCGTTCGGCTTAAGAAGCTTTGTGAATACGGGCCCAGACGTTTAGCCAACTTTCCGCGGGCGTGGCGTCTGAGGCTGAGACTACCCCAACAGGGACTTTAATGACATTGCATTTTAATACATAGACTTTAATATGGATCTATAACAGCTATAACAGCTTCCACTATTTATGGAAGGCTTTCCAGGATTTCCAAGATGTGTTAGTGTTTCTGTGGGCTTATTTGCTTTTTTTAAGGTATTTTAAGGAAAGCCTGGATCACAATCCCTTGTTCCAATTCATCCCAAAGGTGTTGGATTTGGTTGAGGTCAGGACTCTGTGTGGGCCCGTCAAGTTCTTCCACACTGAACTCATCCACCCATGTCTTTATGGAGCTCGCTTTGTTCACTGGGACACTGTCCTGCTGGAATAGAAAAGGTTCTTCCCAAAACTGTGTCCACAAAGTTGCATGGTCTCCAAAATGTCTTGATCTGCTGAAGCATTAAGATTGTTCTTCACTGGAAGTAAGGGGCCTAGTCCAAACCCTGAAAAACAATGTCCATGTAGTGTATGTTTTAAGACAAACGTTTAGCTCATAACTACCATAAAGCAGTGCTTCAGGCATCAGGTCACTTATTCATAACCAATTCGTCTAATAGCTTTCGGTGAGGTTGCCTTTAATTAATCATTAAAATCTTCAGACTGGTACTTATTGTTATCATGGTGAGCAGTCCATCAAACTCTGAGTGACTTCATTTACATCTTAACCTACATTATTATACAGAGATCCCATTTAGTATAGGAGACAGGGAAGATATGAATCACCACCAATGTCAATACAGCAACTGGACACTCTAGCAACTGGAGATCTGAGACCTTCCAGCAGAGCCTCATCTCAAGATTCAAGAGTCAAGATTCTTTATTTGTCACATGCATAGTTAAATAAGTACAACACATCCTGAACCACTCCTTTTTCTGTCTGTGAAAAAAAAAATTAAAAGTAAGTACAATTTTTACATTTACATTTAAAAACACAGAACTAAAATAAAAAGTAAAACAACTTAAACAGGGAACACAACTTAAAGGTAAAATATGTAAGCTAAATTAGAGGCTTATTTTTAATGAGGTTATTAAAGTTATAAGTGTGGCAGCAGTTCTGGCAGAGCATACATACTATGTGCAATGTGGGATGTCAAAGTGTGTTGTGCCATGTTAGTGCAGCAATGCAAGCAGAGTAATGTAAACAGTAATGTAAACAAAGTAATGTGAAGATAGTAATGTAGCAGCATGTAATGTAATGATAAATAATGAAGACAGGTATGAAAATATGAATATGAATATGACATGACATATGACAGTGAATGCCACAATGAATATGATGAGATGCTGTATCAGCATATTGAGGCAATTGTATGGGGGGTGGGGGCGTTGTTCTGATTTAGGGCTCGAATAGCCCAAAGATAGAAGCTTCTCTTGAGTCTCTCTGTTTTGGCCAAGATGGTATGGAACCTTCTGTCTGACTGCAGAAGCTGAAACAGTCTGTTACTGTGGTGGGATCTGCAAGCTTTATATCGCACCAGACTCAGTGAATACTTGTGACAGTGACAAATAATATCTGCAAAGGTTTAATGACACAGCAACATACCAGTCAGCAAATCACTAAAACCCTTCATGTAAATAGTGCTGAGGATATTGCAACAAAATTAATGCTGACTACTTGATTGAAGTTTTAACTGTAATCAAACTCACAGCCTAAAGCATTGCATGTTGTGTGACATGTTTGGATTAGATTGTACCATTGCTTTTCACAGAAAGAGACCACAGAAATAATACAATGAATAATACAATGAAAGTATTAGTTTCTGTAAAAGTAAACTGTAGTGCAGATTTATGCAGTGATACATATAATACATTTCCAATAATATCTGCATGCTGTTAAAGTAATCCACAATGCACATGCAGCATATTCTAAATATTTTAATAGGATTCCTGTAGAAACGTTATTTTCATTTAGGATGTGACACAAAATAATTAAAAAATGATTCATTAGCTCATTCTTGTGAATTCAATTATAACAAACTGTATATGTATAGGCATTCGCTTGAGCTAGCTGTGGCTGCAGCTATACACTATATGGACAAAGGTATTGGGACATGTATGTTTTTCAGGGTTTGGGTAAGATCCCTTACTTCCAGTGAAGGGTAATCTTAATGCTTCAGGATACCAATATATTTAGGACAACGCCATGCTTCCAACTTTGTTGGTTCTTTTCTATTCCAGCATGACTGTGCCCCAGTGTAGAAGGAGAAAAAAGTGCAAAGGCGGAAATGATGAGACAATAAGAAGATGAGGTGAGAAAAAAAATGCAGAGAAAGAGAGGAATGAGAGAGAAAAGCAAAAAAGGAAGAGAAAGGTGAAAAAGAATGGAGAGAGAGAGCGAGAGAGAGCGAGAGAGAGCTACAAGGAATACAGTGAAGAGGGAGAGAGAGAGAGAGAGAGAGAGAGAGAGAGAGGGAGAGAGAGGGAGAGGTGGGCACAGTGACATCAGCAGCATCCCTGGCTGTTAGTGAAGGCTGATACACGGCTCGGTCCGAGTCCACGCCCAGTACCAGCACCGCTGCTGCACGATGAGGTAAAATATCTTGTCCTTATAGTTTTTTGCGTCGTTTTGCACGGTATCCTCGGCTTGTCCGGTGGTGGTGTCGGAATCGGGTTTGTGTAGTGTCTGAAAGGGCTTTGTGTGGGATAGAAATGGAGCAGAGTGCTGAGGAGAATATTTATGAGGAGAGAGATAGAGAGAGATAGAGAGAGAGAGAGAGATGGTCTCTTGTGTTCACGGTTCACGCCTGCATATAGAGAACCAAAACGAATATCCTGGCTGTGCATGTGCTGTATATAAAAGCGAGGCGTTAATGTACATGCTAAGCTGTAGGTACCATTTATTATTATCGACATTATGGCTATTATTTAAATTATTTTTTCCTGACGTCGTGGCCAAGGTCGATGGCGAAATCGTATGTACTCCGCCTGAATAGGCCATTATCAGATTATAATCACATGTGGGTACTGTCTGAGGTGCAGGATCAAATGAGGAGGATTTTTAAAAAGCAGGAACATTGCGCACGTTTCATTTGCACACCTTTTCATTGCGTCAGTTTGAACCAAGAGGAGAAGCAGAGCCTCCATTGCTCATGTCACACAACTAGCGTCACCATTTCAGACAGAAAGACAAAAGATGGCATTAAAAATGGTAGGATTTCTCAAAGGGTCTGTCTTAAATCGTCTCCACAGACCCTCTGAGTGAGGGTGACAGACCATAAATCAATGCAGAGGGGGTGATGGTCCTCTGGGCAGGGATGGAGGCACCAGGAGGTGTGATGTGCTCAGTAACAATAAGTTGAATAAATTAACTGTATGTGTCTGTTTAGTTCAGCTGGGTGTCATTCAGTGAGGCCTGCAGGTTAGTGTTAGTAGTCAATATGATTATAATTGTCTATTACATGTGCTACTTAAGTGTTATTACAGATGCACGATATCAGAATCACATCAGTATCACCCAGAGAATGTTGACATCAGTCCTCTATTTTGATCTGAAAGCTCCAAACTGATATTTGAACATGCATTTATTGTATTGCCTTCCAGTAAAGCAGAGGGTTTACTCAAATCAAGGCTGCTGTGCTTAAATATATCCATTTTATTCATGTTATTTAATTTGTAACCATCTACAAATAAACAATTTTAATCTCTAATGTTTATCTAAATGGATTTGTCTCCATTTCTCCAAAATAAAAGTATCTGAGTATGAGCTTCAGCATAAACAGATATGCAAAATATTGGATATTTCCATGGGCCCAGAATTCCCAAATCGGGTTTAAATGGGAAATGTAAATGAGATATGTTCAGACTGGGCAAGAAGATGAAGATGTGTGTCTTTCTGTGCATACAGAGATGTAGAGATCAAGAGAGAGAGAGAGAGAGCAATAGAGATTTGACACAATGAGATGTGACAGAGCTGTGTCCCACTGAAATGACAAATGAGACCTGTAATTTCCCAACATCACCACAATACACATCTGCCATGCACTCTATGGCACATTCAGTGCAAAATTCAGTACATAGCGTTCAATGTATACTTCTTGTGCAGCAGGATTTCTTCATTTGAGTGCTGGGAGAAACAGTTGTGCAGGGTTTCTCCCGATTTTGAGCCAACAGCATTTCTGTTTCTGCGTGGCATTGCACCTTAGAGAGCAGCACCATGGGGGAGAGCAGCAGGGTGAGTCAATCACTGACCCCATTGAAAAAAGGCTAGACCCAAAACTACCCCTTACATAATGTTATGTAATACATTTTTGGGGAAAACATGAATATAATAACATTGCACTTTCATAAGCGCTTTAATCTTACTGGTTAACAAAGTCTGTGGATGTTCATGTTACTAATAGAACATGAACTAGATACCAGCTCAAAAGAAAAGGAACAAGAAGCAGAAAAAACTCTTTATTGTCACCAGTTCTATTGTCACCAGTTCTATTGTCACCAGTTCTAGTGGAGCTGTACAAGGGCTGCATTGTGTAAACATAGTCTTATGTTGTAATTTTATCGATACAGCAACTTCCCTTGTTGTGTATTAGAAATACTGTGAACACTGTAAAAGGTCACACTATTTTCATCAAATATATTTGGTCCTGTGGGCTTCTGTATTTGATTCAGCCAAACACCCACATTATGAAGCTCTGGGGTTTTTCAGGATGCAGTAAAATATTGAGAACCTTTAGAGACTTGTTTGCACATTGCAGACCTCTGTGACATCTGTTTCACAAAGGCCAGTATTACAACTGATGAATATAAATGTGCACCAAACGTCTGCTTGGATTTACATCAGATTTTCATGGTGAGCTACAAACTGACCTACGATTCCTGGCTAGAACTTTAAAGACTAAATCTCAACAAAAGACCATCTGTGCTGCTCTTCAGGGCCCTTACTAGATAGTTCTCCAGCATAATCAATAACACTGCACAGTTAAGTTTAATAATTGCAAGCCTGTATTTTGTGTCCTAAATTCTGCATGAGTTTCAGTCTTGTGAGGATATGTGCAGGATGCGGAGATTATATATGCAGGGACATTATTTTGAAGTAGTAGTAGTAAGTAGTAGTGGCTTTTAACCAATGTCATATTGTGTTTAGTTATACAACCTACTATTTTTGTTGTGTTTGTGGTTTTCATGCTTTATTGCTGACTTTTCTCTGACCTCTCTGTTCTTAGCTGTTGGGTCACTGGGTCACTTTCCTAGATTTCAGCAGTAATCGGATTTAGTCATGAGACAAAAACACTGGGAAATAGAAAAAAGGGACACCTTGGTAGATATTGTGCAAGTTGCACTGCAGTTCTTTCAATGGATACGAGCAAAATTTTATGTTAATTGAGTTGAAGGAAGCGAATTCCTGAATATTTTGTTTTATTATTTATACATAAAAACTGACAATTGCTCGGTTTACTCTTTCGTTTTGCTTTCACTTGACACCCCACTCTATTAACAGACAGACTATTATTTATTATTTATACCGGAGCTGATTGTTAGATTTTTTTTCTGTACAGCAGAGTGCAATTTTTTAAATCTCAAGAGCAGCAATGATTTAAAATGGCATAAAAGTACGATGGAAATGCATGTAGATGAGTTCTTGAACATGGTCCTGAAGCTCGTCCTGGAGACTCCAGCTCGGCACATTTTTGTGTTTTTCCTGCTCCCAGTACACTTGATCCAACTAATAAGGAGATGAATAAGTCTAATTAACACACCTCAAGGTGGATTTTCTGGTGCTGAAATAAAAGACCTGAACCTTAAATTATATAAAAGTACTAAAATTATATCCTTCATTTAATGTATTTAAATTTCAGTCAATTTAAATTGTAGTCACTACATTAATAGTAGAAAAAATACAGTAAAAAATTACATAATTACAGAAAAAATTATATAATTGTAATTATATATTTTTCTCAAATCGTACAAAAAGAAAGGCAGTGAGCTCTTTAAATCAATGAGATTTTCTCAGTTCCCCTTTAACTGCTCTGGCCATTGCTGGACTCAATTGATCGATGATGTCAGATCAGGACAGTTGCAGGAAGAAAGTGGGCAGTTTGAAGGATAGTCATTTACAGTAATATGTGTACTTAATGATGGCTAACATCATGTTACACTCAGGTTGATCTAGTGTGCCCCCAGTGGGACCAGTGATACATTTAGTTTAAGTCATTTCAGAACATATCAATAGTTTTTCTCTCCCTGATAACTAGTCAGCACTAATGATAATCTTCTTTTGATCCCCATATTTACAGTTCATAGATGCATCTGGATCAAGCTAATGATCGGGTGTCGTAACCCTGTGGGACAGACAGGACAGGATATTATGTTTCAGGCTACAAATCCTGGCCGAGTTTAAGGCAGTGTTATATCTGACTGACATATTTGGCAAATATTCGGATGATGGTCTTGCAAGTTTAAACAGAAAGCCCTTATGTCCTTCAGAATTATGCATTGCAGAGATGAAATTTTGATGACTCATAGCAGGCTCTCGTTCTGGTGAATAATTCAATGACCTTAGTTTGGATAAAAATGCTCTGTCTGCTGGTCTTTCTATTAACAGGTTTTTGGCACTTTGACCATACAGGCCAATCAGCACCAGAGCACCAGTCAGCATTGTTCCACACCTCCTCTCCATCAGGGTGCAGGCTTTAATTGAGTTCCAAACATCCTCACTGGGTTATTCTGAGCAGCCGTTTACCTAATTATTCTTAATTCCATTAGTTCAGCCTACTGTGAGTCTGCATGGTTTATGTATGTCATTAATCCCCAGTTTGGGCAATCACTGCACTAGTAAATCTCACACCAATATGGTAAAATTGGGGAAAAATCAAATATCCATTCATTTTAAATTATATCAAATTATGAAAAAAGACCATGCAGGTGTCCATATTTCTATAATACAGAATATATGGAATATAGACAAAAAACAAAAAAATATTAGATGTGTATTTTAGTCAAAAGAGTACATACACAAATGAATATTGTAATAATCCTAAAATACTTGCAGTTTAATCACTAACTTTATGCCCCTGGATATGACATTGTAACATTGTTTGCACTCTACTGCATTGTTCATCTGTTATCTTTATCAAATGCAAATCAAATTTTAGGGAGCTTTATTGGCATGAGTGTTTCAGAAACCGTGTTAACAGTTATTTTGATCAGTAGGATGGGTGTCATTAAACAATAGGCTTGAAACAGGAATTGGCTCTGCATTTGGACCATTAAAACCAAAGAAGTCTTATATGCATATATATAAATATATAATCTATATATTTTTAATGTTTTAATGTATTTAAACCAATTCCTCAAAAGAAAACAGTGCAGTATGTGTGTTATTGTTGGTGTAAAAGAGGGCAGCACTGCTTGGCTCTAAATCAAGATTCTCAGGCATGCCACCCTCCATCACAGGTGCCGTTTCCATAGTAACCAGACGGTCTAGGAGTAAATGGGTGGTGGGAGATGCAGGGAGAGAAGGAGGGGGTGATGGAGGGGGATCATTCTCCGCTCCATCTTCTTTGTTCTCTCTCCTGCTGCTCATGGCCTAGTTAAGTGGCCAGTAACAGAAATTAGCCCCTCAACAACATTACGCCCCTCTGTTTGTATTAACCTGCTTTCACACGAGAGAAATTCTTCATCCATAAGCTGTCTGTAGCTATTTGCAATTAAGTAAAACACATTCTTTCGCTTTATTTAAAGCGTAGATTACACTGACATTGACAGTGCAGTTTTAGAGTTCACCCTCACTTAAGGTGTTATTTACTTTACTATAATGGGTATATTTCTGTATGTTTTTATATGCAGAATTTTTTTTTCAAATTTAACTGCCTTTTTTGATCATTAATTGAAACTAAACATACACAGATCCTTCTTTGTTCTCAAAAAAGGTGGAATTGTATTTTTCAGAAAAGCATTGATTGTGATTAAACCCAATCAATGGTTTCGCCGGACCTCCAGAGCGGTCGTTTTTATCCAGTCGATGCGTCCTGGACCTTTTGCCCGCTATTGTGTGTGCATGACTGGAGAGCCGCTGGCAGGACTTGAGTTATATCATTGTGAAGGTTGTTCCCTGTGTAGAGAAGACTCATGGGCAGAATAAAACACACTACACTGAAGGCTGTTTAACTCTCTCTGCTATGGGCAGCCCAATATAAGCTAGTAGTAAGGCACCATTTTCTGATATGTACTTGAAATCTCCTTAGCCTGATTCATATGTCTGATGCTTAATGCCTCTGGACATTAACCTGCTTTGCTGTTCCACTTACAATGGCCTGTTGTGTGTGTTCTGTCAGGTCCTGGCCAATTTTGATCATGTACCTCTACTACATGGTCAAAATTGGCCAGGACCTGACAGAGCTCGTATTCGCTTCAAGCATGAAGTTAATAGTATTTTTTTATTTGTGTTTTTGTGTGTTATGTTAGCATAATATGTTTCATACAAATATGTTCAATCAGCCTGCAAAATGCAAGCCTTGGGAAAGAACATATAAATAATTTTACTGTCATTGCCATTAGATTGTGGCAAATAAAAAATACTATTAGCTACACTCAACAATTTGCTGATAACTGTATAGATGGCTGGTGTTAGGAATGCATTAATCAGCCAATCACCAGGCTAGAATTTGGACAAAGCAATCTTATTGGCTCCCTGACATTGAATATGACTCCAGATTTGTCATTACTCTGGTGCTAGAGTGTAACTACACGTAACAAAAAGTCATACATAGATTTGATATGATACAGTGACATGATTTTACAACATGACAAAAATAAGAAGTGTCTGAAAACGTGCATAGTGTTTATGTTCATGTAAATATCTGATCCATGTGAAAGTGCACTATGGGGTTTTAATTTCAATGCAATTTTGAATTATTTGTGAACTAGATTCATTTGCTTTAAAAAAAATCTCATATACCCTTTTCTAGTTCTGCCATGCAGTCCTCTGACAAATATCTTCCTTTGGAATTTACATTACTTTTATTATCTATGGATACATGCAGGCCCCAATTCTCTTTTCCCACCATCAACTTTACTCTAATAGAATGCACACAGATGCCTAGTTTTGATTGACTGTGACTTGTAGATATGAACTGGCAGATTCAGATTGAGTCTTTTTCAGTCTTGTTACACCCTTGTGTGACACTGAAGTAACCGAACCCAACAATATATGAACCATAGAGAAGAGCAACGCAAGTCAAGGGAAAGGATTTTTTTTATTTTTTTCCTTAAAAAAAAATCCTTTCCCTTGACTTGCGGTGCTCTTCTCTATGGTTCATGTATTGTTGGGTTAGGCTTTGGCTAATTATTAATCGACAGTTGTTGTATAGATGCTCTGACTGCAGTATCTTAGTTAAATAGTTGACTTGGATTTAAGCTGTTTTTCAGGTA
>JBBPDC010000038.1:13492800-13505168 GCA_037974485.1 Hemigrammopetersius urotaenia
TGGACTTCTTAAGCACTGATGTACGTCGCTCTGGATAAGAGCGTCAGCTAAATGCCGTAAATGTAAATGTAAATGAAGTAATTCAGGTCTTGCCCAGTGCTCAGTGCAATATAAGACTGCACTAAGCTCATATTGTTCTGGTGTTGCTCTGAGATGCCTTCCTCTCTGTGTGTTAATTAAATTCAGACTGTAATAGTGACAAATATATTATATGTACTTTATGGGCACTCGTGTTTTGTAACCATTCTCAGAGAACGTCTCTTAAGACGCTCGACTTATTGTTGTGTAACTCACACTGGTTCAGACTAGCTGGCTCAAAGGCCAGAGGTTGTTGTATAATCAGTGTGCATGAAGTGTGGCTGAGGTTGAATTAGTCAGAGATGCGTTTCTTGGCATGATGCGGATTATAGGGGTCACTAACATTGATGACAGTAGCCTGCCATATTCCTCAGAACATCATAGTAAAACTGCACAAGATATTGTTTTTTATGCATTAAGCATTTGCATTATTTAGAGTCTGCAATATACACAGTGAAATATAAAATTAGACAGATTTATAAAGATTCTGTGGATGTCCTAATGAAACTGCCAGAATAGCATTCTTGAAGTGATACAATACACATAAAAATTATTTGATTGGATTACAGTTCTAATTAAACGACTGGATTACAAAATGTCAGTTTTTTTCATGAATGTGATTTTTTAAAAATGTTTTATAAATTGCTTTAAAACAAATTACACAGTATATTGAATGTGCCATGTTTTGTAATACTGCAGCTTTCAGTACCTTTCAGTACTGTTTTCTTCTATTATGCATTTAAATATGCATTTAACTATTTTATCTAGATATACAATCTTTTGTAAGGACCTAAAATAGAGATAAAATAGAAATAAAATAAAAGATGTTATTTAAAAAATATTGGTCATAGAATTAAAATAGATAAATAATTTATTTACACATGTTCAATCCAATAATCATTTAGTGTTCAGACAGTGATTAGTGTATGTAACATTTTGCCATATATTGTTAAAAGCATTGTGATACTACACTAAATACTAAATACGCAGATATGTCTGGAAGAGCTTTCTACTCAGTAGTGGAAGGTCCTAAACAGGACATTTGTATACATTAGAGCGCTGTAGGAGTTTTATGTGTTGAGAAGTGCAGACATTGATATACAGTAGAAAGAGAAGTGTTGCTGTCTTGTTCTTTTCATTCGCTGTAACCCAGTACAGTGAGTTTACAGTATTTCCCTCGGGGATGACACACAGCATGCAGTAGCTGACAGACAGAGAAGTGCATCAGAATAAGGGTGATTTGGTTTGATATTTATGATTCACCATATAACTGCAGAATCAGCTGCTTTTTTTCCTCCTAAATCAGAGCACGGATTGGGTGTTACCATGGAAACAGTGTAGAACAGCAACACCTCATTGGCAGTTGGCTAACACTTTCTGTTGGCTCTGTCTGAATTATTTTTCCTCAAGGGACAGATCTCTTGAACAGATTACACGGCCAGCTCTGCTGCAAAATAAAGCTCAGTAGGAAGAGCAGGCGAGAAGAAAGTGAAAGATATGAGAGAAATCCCCATTTCCGATCATGACAGCGTGCCATAACTGCGACTCAGACGTAGCCAGAAGCCAATTAAGATACAGAGCCAAGGGACTTCGCAGCCTGGTGCTCGAATGGTCATGAATTTAGTCTTTTAGATCAGACACAGACACAGTGGATGAAAAAGAGGAAGCAGCTGCGCGTAAATCCCTGTGGATTGCCCCATAAGCCACATCCTCATCAGATTCGTCCCTGTTCAAAATTCACTATTTCCGTCCCTCATCTTCTTCTTTCCACTCCTGTCTAGGATAATTAATTTGCTCTGGGGCCTGCCATGAAATTCCAATTGACTAGATAGACTGTATTGACGTGTCCCGATATGACAGTTTATATTATCCAGACTTATCGAACTGTTACAGTGCTCTCTGAGGATAATATCATCAGGCGCCCAAAATAATGACATTTGTGCTCTTCATCATTGATAGTCAACACATTTCCGTGTGGTAGGATGGACCAGGATTCGGCAGTGACCACAGTTCTCATTCCCACCCAGCTGGGTTTTCGGTATTGATCAGCTCGCCTTGGTTATAACTCATTGATTAATCCTTTACATAACTGTGCTTGACCTTAAATGTACTTAAATGAATCACAAACAGATGGCTGGTGCTGCATGGGCGTTCGTTTGCGTATGATGGTTAGGAACAGTTGGGGACCAGATGAGGATTTTTGAGAGTGGCTGATATGAAAGAATGCTCAGCTTTTAAAACAGAGGCTTCAGGGAATTTGTAAGTGAACATTTATTTTTGGAATTTGTACTGGCAGGTAATTACTTATGTTTTCAGCATCAAACAGACGTTTAGATTTGACTGATATTTAACATATTAAATGACATTTATTGCAGTCCTGAAGGCAAGTGCTGCTTTAAATGCGTTTTATTTATGTCACCGCATTTGGAAATACATTTTAATACATCTAATGCTAATTAAGATTAAGTCCTAATTTCCACATTTTACAAATGCTCATATTTTAGCATTGACAGACATGTAGATATATTTGCATTGGCCCATAATTTCCATTTCGGTGCACACCTGATTTATTTAATAATGTAGTACTGAATTATGTATTGCGTATACCATTATACGGCATTAGTGCCACACAAGAATATTGATTTTCAACTATATTGGTATTGTTATATAATTTGATAACGTCATTTGCTTTCAGTCATTTGTAAAGTTTGCGCCATGGGAAGACTGCAAGCCAGCAGAGGCTGTCTGATGCTCTGAGCAATGTTCCTGGGTCCTGGCATTCATATGGATGTTCCTTTGAGACCCACCACCTGCCTAAACATTGTTGCAGAGCAGCTACATCCCTTCATAGCAATGGCGTTTTCTAATGGCCGTGGACTCTTCAAGCAGGAAAATGTTCGCTGCCAAACTGCAAAAATTCAGAAATGGTTTTCGGAAGATGACAATTGAGCATCTGTAGGCTGGAAAGATACAAAAGAAGGAGGCCCTGACTCATAATTTAAAGGATCTACTGCCAGTGTCCCGATGTAGTTACTACAGCCCACCATATTAGACTGGTTGGTGTTACTGTTATGGCTAATCGATGTATTTAGCATGTGATACAGATGTTTTAAATTAAACATAGGTTTCAACAGCTCATTTTGCTGCTTGCAGAAAACTAATACAACAAGCAACATGTTGATTACAAAAATCAAGAGGTTAAAATAATATATATTTTTTTCTATTTTTAAAACTCATATTTTTTTTAAATCTGAAAAACAAATAACTTTGTATAATTTACATTAAAATGTTTTACTTGATCATATAAATTATCCCTATCAGTTTGGGCCCTGGAGACTAAGGGAGAAAAAGACTGGAAAAGCGTTGGTGTCAGTTTTCCCAACTGTTGTTGTAAGCGTGTTGTGTTTATAAATTATGCAGATGAATTTATTAAGGTAATTAATAGGCAAAGAAAATTCCATTGTTTCAACCTGGGATCAGCAGTTAGTGCAGGCGATGTGAAAAGCTTTGTCTGATCTAATTTTCTTTCAATTCCGGCCTGAGGCTTTGTGCCGCACTGTCATTGCCAGCATCCCGAATGTGGAGGTTCAGCGTATGACCTCTGTGGAGGTGCTTTACTGCAGACACCCCCCCACACCACCACCACCCTGCAATTTGTGCAAGCCTTCACAGAAATGGCTTAGATGTTTGAAGCTGAAGCCCACCTCCCCCACCGCAGTGCTTCTGAAAGACAGCGCTACACTACAAAGCCTGCTGTGGATTTCTGGTTTAGGAAAGAACATGCATTGCAACAACAACAGGGTGGATAGAGTGAAAAACAAGAAAAAATAGCAGGGAATTGCATGCTTTTGTAGTAAACAATGCATCAAGGGATAATGGTAGCAATTCAGCTATATCAATTTTGGAACATAACAGTGCATTGTAATGGATGATAGTAATACTCAGTTATGTGCTAATTGTTTTGTCTGTATTCCACTTCTTTTAAATGTTAAATTGGTGAATTTGTAGATTTCATGAAGCGCAGGGAGGGGTAGTGCTGCCGGCAATTGGAAGAAATAATCTGTCATAGATCATAGAATTCAAATCATTTGTCAAATATATGGCAGAGAGAACTTCCATATATGAACAGATGGCGAGTTCTATTTTGAAATGGAACTAGAAATGTTCAAAAATGTCTCAGGTTTTTCAGTTCCATTGTTCAGGAGCAGTCTTCCTTTGTGCCTCTGTTTCTAAAGGTGGTTGCACCACTAGAGGCACTTGTAAACCAGATTGGATTCTTCCATGAAAGTCTTTGTCCTGCAGAAATTGGTTGGTACCAATTATTAGAACCTGGATTGATATATATATTTTACTCATGACCTACCTTTTGTCCCTGCCGTTACATTTTCTATCCACTATAAGTGATTTCTTCTCTGTGGCTGCAAAAAAATCTGGAGAGCTCTAAACACAAACCAAGGCAAAGAGCAGGAAAAACTGCATTAGTTTTGTATCTGTTGTACTGTCTGCACAGCTGAAAAGGGTCTAACGTAGCATGATCATCATGGACTCACTGGACATTCTGTAGAATCTCTTTTTTGTCCGAGTGCTCTCTAGACCAGTGGTCAAATTGAATGGCCACACATAGTGTGTATTCAGACTTGGCCAAGTGAAAACATTAGCACAAACAGATAAAAACTGAATTTGACACATGATTAAGTCTCTTTTATGGTTGCTGCTGCCATATTCGCCATGTGGGCATAATTCAAGTGCACAGGTCACAACAATTTAATAGAGCACGACATTATCCAGGTGTGTTCCATTGTACATTTTATTTCCATGTTTTTTCTTCAATCTCAGAACAGGGTAGTCTAAGGTGAGGTAGAAAGTCTATGAGGATAAAATGCCCAGTGAATGGAAAATTCAGTCAAATTCACTGAGACTGTATTCTGTTCATTTACAGATCATTTACAAACTGCATATTCTAATTTTACTAGATGGGCCTATCGGCATATTTAAAATGTAAAGGTGAAGTATTTAAACCAGGAACATTTCTATGTGTTTGTTGTGTACACAGTGAAATGAATATTAGGCTTTTTATTCTCTCTGTTAGTCTCTCTTCTATATCATGTGTACATTATTTAACTACTTGTTTGATTTATTCAGCATTTGAAAAGCTTGATATTGACTATTTCAAACATTTATTAATAAGCAGATTCTCTCAATTTGAAGTCAAATAAACATTTGTTTTTCAGAGAATTTTTGTACTGTAGTATTAGTTTAGCATTGTAGGCCCACGCTTTATACTGAAGTCACTATGTTTGTATTGCCACAACCCTGCTTTAGGCTAAGATCAAATATAAACATGCGTTACTTGATGTGAAATTTCTTTTGTGATGTTTGTTGTAGGTTTTGAGACTCTTTTTGACATGTTGCCTGTCTGTTCCAGGGAGCCAATCTTGTAATGATGTCAAACTCGGTGGCCTCCTATGACCAGCTGGTGCGGCAGGTGGAGGATCTCCGCAAGGAGAACTCCCACCTGCGCCGCGAGCTGGAGGACAACTCGCACCACCTGTCCAAGCTGGAGAACGAGACCTCTGACATGAAGGTCAGTTTGGGATTCTTAAGGTGTCCAAACTTGAAGAACTGTCTGTTCACTTGCTGCCATATATATATGACAGGTGCTTTTGTCAATAGATAATCAGTGTTGTGGCTGATGGGTGTGCACTGCTCCTGAAAAATCTGAGCATCTCCTAGCCTTTTAAAATATTAATGTTCCTGCTGTTGCTCTTAATTTGTATGACAAGCAGTGTGTCTAAATCTATGGTTTTTGTTTTTTATTTTGCCAGACAAGGGGTTGGTGGGCATATTTTTTAACCTAAGGAGGATCTTTTTAAAAGTGCTGGGGACAAAGTGTCCTTGGTATCCCCAGCATTAATGAAGCCTATACCTAAACCTGAAAGCGCACCATAATAGAAATACATTCTCTGATACAGCAATTGCATGGATTATGACACTGACAGAAAATTGTAGAAAATATATATTTACAGTTTGTTAGAATCAGTGTTTTTGATCTTGGAAGACAATCAGCTCTCTGCTTTTGTTCTGTCTGGCAAGTGGAAAGTCACAATTGCATTCGCTTCAGTGGTGACCCACTTTCCACAAAATGTCTGGAGACACTAATGGGCAGTACCCAGTATTCGTAGTCTGTACAAAGCCAGTGTTAAATCACTTTACTTCTGTACTGAAATGTCTGTTCTACTGCACAGTCGCTAGCGAGGAAGGATGGACTGGGGAAAGGAAACCATTAGATACTGCAAGCCACTTAACGGCGTATTATTGATCCTGAAACTTGACTTGCAGAACATTTTATAGGCCATGTGATGCATATTTGAGTTCATATACATCTCTTTTACATTTACATATACATTTATTCAAACTTATGATAAATTATATCACAAAATTCTTTCAGAGCATATTACAGATCTTGGTAGTACTGATTTCATTGCAAACAGAGCCTAATTCGTCATTATTTATTGCAGTGCAGTATAAAAAACAGTGTATGCATAGATTTTGTATGGAAAAGTATCACCCCTTCAAAATATTCACATTTTGTTGTTTTGCAGTCTCAAGTTAGGACACACACACAGAGACACATAATACAAATTTACTGTATTTACTCAGTACAGTTTATCACATCCAAGGTAAATATATGATGAGTAGATAAGTAAATGAATAAACAAACAAATAAATAAATAACCATAACCAGAGATGGATAAGTGGTCAGTCCCCAAGTCAATACTTTAATGATTTTTCTTTAACTACAGCCTTCAGTCTGTTGGAATACTTCTCTACCAACTTTGCACATCTGGACTGTGCAATATTTGCACACTCTGCTTTTCAGAACTGTTCAAGCTCAGTCAGATTGGATGGTTATCATTGATAAACTGCAGTCTTCAAGTCATTCCACAGATTTTCCACAGTTCGGGCTCTGACTAGGCTACTCACCTTTTTCTCTTTGTGACTGGGTTGTCAGTTTAGCTTTGTAGCTTCCCTCCTTTCTCTTCCATACAGTTTGGAGGGACAGCCTGATCTGGTTAAAGGTCCAAACACTTTCCACTTAACTATAGACTTTACTTAGCTCCAAGGGGGAAAAAAGCCTTTGCCTTTTTGTACCCATTCCCTGACTTGTGCCTGTCCATCCCTGAGATCTTGTGACAGTTCCCTGCCACCCAGGAAGAGCTGTTTTTATGCTTACAGCTGATCACAGATGTAACAAGTTTATGAGTATTTGTAGCAGGGGGTGATCCTTTATCCATCTTAGTGATTCTGTTTTTGTATTTATTTTTTGCTAAACTGTTGCTATCACATACATTGCATTGAGTAAATACAGTTGGAAACATTATTTTTTGAGGTGGCAATCCAACGAGATGTGAATATTTTCAAGGTATAATTATTTTTCTGGATGCACTGTATGTTGTCACTAAGATGATGTATCTGCAGTTTTCATTTATTCAGTTGCTCTTTCACAAAAAGAGGATTTGTGTCATTCTAGTAAATATTTAACCAGTGTGGCCACTGTTGTGGTCATGTTGTCTTTGCTTTGCATTATGGTGCTTTATGAGTAATTTTATGATATTTTAGGCTAGATTTGGTATCTTATTGTATAATTCCCCCAACCCTCCCTCAGTATCCACCTCAACATTTTTCCCTAGCAATAGTATATTAACAGTCACACACAAATAAAGGTTCCATAGTTCTAACTTTACTGAATATAATTGATTATAGAAAATTGATAATAGACATAATAGTTAGGTGGCCCAGTTTCTCCTGCATTTATCTTTATCAGTTTAGTGTGTAGAAATCCACTAAAAGGTCTGCTCTGAGGCATTAATCAGGTGGATCCTTCTTATCCAAGTCGGTTCAGTCATTCAGATCCGCCCTGAGCTGCTTTGAGACGTAAATCCTTTGCAATGAAGAAAACCTCTAAAAAAACTCATTATGATTCTAAACTCAGGCCTCCAATGTACTTTAGATCTCACAGTAAAATCAACATAGTGTTTGGGACTAAATATCTTGATCACTCACAACTCAAGATAAGTGTTTCTGAGAGCCTTTTGATGAGCCGAGGTAGATATGTACTCCAAAAATGTAATTATTTTGGTCTAAACTATGTTAGCCAGTCTTTAAACACAGTCTTTAAACACATTCTATAATTTGTATTATAGAATGTATCTCTATAGCAATATTGTATTATAACCTCAGTATGTAGGAGATAGTGAAGGTCACATTTTCCTCTCTAGTTGGGAATATACTGCTACAAGCAGACTTAAGTAGCAGATAACTATTAAATTAAATGAATGGCAGAGGTTCTTTGACACAAATCTACTTTTATTGCAGCCACAAAGGCTCACAGTATCGTTTACTCAACTACGCTTTTGGTCATGACCATTATTTTACTATGTGTGGAAACAAAGATTTTATCCCAACACAAATTCGAGGTACTCCATGTAAATACACCTCACAACTCTTTAAAATAAAAGCAATGCAGACCACTTTGACCTCCCCTTTCAAATCAAAACTCAAACCTTAAATTAGAAGCCTGCTTTATAATGGATTTATTGATGATACTTGGCATGGGCACCCAATCCCATGATACCTCCTATGACACGTGCCCAGATGCTGCATGCAGCTGGTTAATCTCCACTAAGCTTTTATCATAAACGTGAGTTCATTCTGTCCTCAATCGGACTGGAACACAGAGGATTCCACACGCTCACTGCGTTACAGCGAATACGCCATTTTATTCCCTGGACCTTTTTGTGTGTTTTTCATGTACTTTCATTTTTAGGATCACTCATTTTTTGGATTACTCTCAACCTTTTTCATGCCTTTCATGAATGTATTTTTTTCGCTGCCATTTTAGGGGGTTCTGAAGCAGTTGCAGAGTAAACTTGAGCAGGAGGCCTGCACTCTCGCTTCTTCAGGGAGAGCTGATGTGCTCGACCAGCTCAAAGGTAGCAGTAACATTTGCACATTTATGCACCTCATGAAAACATTCATATCATCACTATCATAAGAAACCGTAACATAAAACTAAATATCAGCTTTGTCTAACTCACAATTAACATTAAAATTGGTTAATGTTACTTTACAAAATGGATGCATAATGAAACATACTCACAATGCAATGGGCAGCTGGTGTTTTCAGTTGATGCAACAGTTATAGGTTTTTCATGACAGTGGCAGGATGCTTTTAAAAATCTCTTTGTAATTTGTGTAACAGCATCATTTGGAATTCTATTGTGGTTATAAAAACCTAATAACCATAATTTGGTTGAAACCTGTTCCCAGAGTTGCACATGGACTTGACCAACTATTATGAGCTCAAGTACCAGCCTCACAACCTGCGTGTGTTTCCTGAGAACATGGCCAGTCAAGCAGGTGATGTAGAGGACAAGACTCCTCTGCCTCAGGCCAGCATCAGTAGAGCAAGGAGCCCTGTCTGCTTATCATCCCGCCAGAGCTCCTCTGTGTCTGGAGAAGGCACAGCCATCCACCCTGGACATCTCCACTCAGCCATGATGGGAGAGGGCCGTGTCACTGCCCAGCATTTAGAGGAGCTCTGCAAGGAGAGGTAATCTAGAAGAATCATTTTTTTATTGTCCTAATAGCCCAATTTTTGCATGGAACAGTATAGTGGCTGTGTGAAATCACTTGTTCCACTACTAGGAGCAACTTTACTAATTACTGTGACTCATGATTTGAATTAGGCTGCACTGTATGGGCAAAATATCATATGACTACATGCACCATATTGCTACATATCTCAGTATGCAATGTCAAAACCACATAAGTTTTTTATGCACTCTGAAAACTAGATGCCAATAAAAGATGCATCAGATGACATGAATGCTTTATTAAAACATGGGTTTTTAATCCCAGTGCCAGCAGCTGCTTGCGATGTACATTTTGTACAAACCTGACCAAGAAGCCAACAAAGAGCTGGTTTATTACTTAATTGGTTAATGAATTGAATACAGTGTGCTTGATGGGACGAAACACTAAAATGTGTGTTGTGTGAGGTTGCCAAGACTGCTGTTTGGAACCCCTGAACATCTGAGGTTGCTCCGGTAATAATAGAGCTGCATGTAAACTGTTGCAGCAGAGTGCTTTAAAAGCTGAAAGTGTTGTAGCACAAATAAATATACTGTAGTGACGCAAAACGTTTTTCAGAATTATACTTGTGAAAATTATAATCCCTTAGAGATGTATTGCAGCCTATTAACAGTTATAAAAAAAAGGGGTTAGAATGATTCTGTATTTTAATATTCATTTTATAAAATGTACAAGTTTTTATTCACCTTAATTTAGATTCTCTGTTAAGGGCTTGCTATTAGCATTAGCAAAAAGAGGAAACTGAGCTTGAATGTACGTATACCTTCACTGTGAAATTTCAAAGCAGGAAATAAAGTGCTTTATTTACCTACAAGGCATGCTTTACTCAATTTTATTTCGAATGAGAAATGTGTTTTAATTATTTCATTCTAAAAAAGGACATAATGGCTGTGCAACAGTGGATGTACCAGCTTCTGAATCCAGAACCTTTTTTCAGCAGGCAGATGATAAAATCCTAAATCATTGGTGGATTTACATACAGCATTACAGCCCCAATCCAAACCACCTAAAGACATTTTACACATTGTGCTATCTTTTCTTCCCTAGTGGTTAGTGCTCTGCATCGTTCATTACCTTGCCTTTTATTTGAATTACCTGATCATTTGAACAGTTGGGTAATGTTCAAAATTGCACACTCCAGGTAACGAAAACAATAGTTCACAATAGTTACATAGAAGAGTACAATTACCATGAACTTTTGTAAAATAGCAGGATATATAGCTGTGGATAAAAAATAAGATTAAAAAAAAAAAAATCACTGCAATTCAATTTTAAATGAGCATCTCTGAGTATGACAGCCATTCTATGCCAGTGTCTGTTAAATTCCCACACAAGCACTTCATTCTGCTTTATGAGGTACTGATTAGTGATCACCTGAATCTCATCTTATTTAATGAGGAAAACACTGCAGTAATCAACACTCTCCTCTTGCACTGTGAACTGCTATTTTGTACATGACAGAACAAGAGATTTGTTATATGCAAAGCATCTTTTTGTATTCACACAGGCTTAATTTCCTTTAGCATGTGGAACAATCTCATCACACTGTACAGCCCTTAATAAATAATTTAGTGAATTTCTCATGGGTTCATTTGCGAATCGAATACTCTGAGATGTCGGTATTGAGATGTCGGCCAGATTTAGCAAAAGTGATTAACAAACGATACATTTACAGTCTTAATTTGGGAAACCTTTTGGAATTTTTTGTAGGACAATGCTGCTGGCCGAGATAGAAAAAGAGGAGCGAGAGCGTCGCTGGTATTACTCCCAGCTGCAGGGTCTTTCACAGAGGCTGGCGGAGCTGCCCCGAATTGACACAGTAAGAGGCGCTCCTGTTCTGTTGTCCACATTTCCCCAGTATTAGTGGTTTTGTAGAGAACACGGCCATGTGTAGGTGTGTTGGAAAATGAGGTCACCTAGTTTCGCAGTTTTTGACAAATGACTACACCTCAGATTTCTACTATGTCACTGAGACCATGTCCTTTGTGTAAATATACAAACAATTTATGTTCAAAAATGTTAAAAGAAATGTGTAGTAGTCTTACAATACATTATTAATAAAGGTTTATAATCCCTAACACAAATGCCCTTTCTGTATCTAAGTTCTCCATCCAAATGGACCTTATTCGCCAGCAGTTAGAATTTGAGGCTCAGCAGCTCCGCTCGGTCATGGAGGAGCGCTTTGGTACCAGTGATGAAATGGTCCAGAGAACACAGGTAAAAAATGAAATGAAGATGAAATGAAATGCAAAATGAGCCAATCATGTTGTGATCTATAACATGCCACTACCTAAAGAGTACATATTTGCAACACTTATGTAGTAAATGCACAATAATGGCATAGTTAATTGTGCCATAATTAATAGTTATCATTAGTTTTATATTCTGTATCAATGGGATTGAATGTTTAAAACCCATATATGCAAGGTATAATTTTGCACAGTAATTTGCACAATAATTTTGCATAGTAACAACCCATCAAATGTAAGGTGGGCATAGATTAATTTTTTACGGATCGGATCAGTTTTTGGATCAGCAAAAAAAAGACGAGACAAATTGAACTTTTCATTTATTTAAGTATTTTTGCCCATTAAAAACATTCCACGCAATTATATAACGACAATATAGGGCATAAT
>JBBPDC010000038.1:13505268-13523119 GCA_037974485.1 Hemigrammopetersius urotaenia
GGGAGAACAGAAACAAGGGCAGAAATCCAAGAACAGAAAACAAAACAGAAAAAACCAGAACAGGGCACGGCTATACCAAACCCAGCCGTGACAGTATGTCTTCATGCAGATTCGTGTGGCGCGTCTGGAGCAGCTGGAGAAGGAGCTTCAGGAGGTGCAGGGTAGTCGTGGTCCTCAGGAGAAAAACACCCAGTCTGAGAGTCAGGTAAGACCAAGACCCCCTATTCATCCGTGCTATATTCATAATAGGTACAAGAAAAAAAGACTGTTTATTTAATTATGCCACACATTCCCATTCAGTCAAACAGAGTGGTGTCAGCATATATGGACTTCGTTACCTTAACAAAAAATCTTTTTTTTTTTTAGAATTTCCCTTTCCCTTTCATATGAGACAAGAGTCAAAGTTGTTTACTTTCCAATTTCATAGTTTATTGGGTTAAGGTAGTCCAAATATTGGTTATAAATATTAGTCTCATAAAATGCAACCATTCATTCCAGAAATTTGTTATACCTTGGTAAGTATTGTCTCAAAATATAAGGCATAAATCCTTGATTTGTGTCAGAGTCGCGGGTGCGAGCCCACAACTCTGAACTGCCTCGGAGCATGCAGGACTCAGGAAACCAAAGATCCATGCTCAGAGCTTTATTTAAACAAAAAGAAACCAGAACAGAAACTAGGCACACCTCCAGAATAACGAGAACGTGAGAACGGGGAACAGGTTAAGGCTCAAAATGAGGTGATGGACACATGAGGATAAACTAACAGAAACAAGCTTAAATACCAAACATAATCAGAACGTGAACACAAGGCAGCTGGGAAACTAAGGAGCGCATTAACAGAAACAGCTGACAATAACAGACACGTGACTACAGAACAAAACAAACAGATGTCAAAATAAAGGCCCTCCCAGAACACAGGACAGAAAACAGAACAAATACACAACACAAGCATAAACCAAAAGCAGTGGCCCTAAACGGCCACCGACCAAGCCATGACAATTTGTTCTTGTACTACTGACTCAAATTGATGAAGAGAACCAGAACAAAGCCAGAAGCAACCCACTGTTTCCAAGCAGACAAAGCACTTATTCACAATACACCAGTCTTTAGCTGAATGTGGTCCTGCCATTAAAACATGTTATGTCTTTTTATTAAAATAAATCGGTTCATGACTGTCAGGTCATCTATTGTAGCACTCTTTAAATTACTAGCATGTATCAAAACATTCTCATTTTGTCAGCATATTGCCCAAACATACGATTTATTGTTTTATAGATGCATAATGTTTTATAGATGCTCTAAAATATTGAGGATCAGATGTACTTAAACTTGAAGTAACTAGATGTCTGAGGCTTCAATTATGCATCGGTTGGGTAAAGAGGGATGAGACTGAATTGCACAGTACATTATAATGGATAATGCTAGTTATGCTGGTGCTGGTGTACAATTTACCCCCCCCCCCTTTCCAGTAGTGGAAAGAATAAAGAATATCTTTCTGATTTAATTTTTTAAGTGTGTGTAAATTGTGTGTAAAAGTAAAAATACAGTAGTTCACATACTGTCTTTGTGGTTGTTCGTATCGGTTCATAATTTATAGGAGACAAAATACATTTTAATGTAGGAAATATCTACTAATAACCCCAAAACAGTAATTGCGAGGTTATGGTGTGTGCTGACAGCTTAAAGATCCAGTGCCATTCACCACTACAGCTCCACGCCATTTCACCTTCCGCTGGTGTCTGGCAGCTCAAGCTGTCAGTGAATGTTGCTAGGCATGCCCTCTCACAGCGCTCTCTTATTGGCTGCTTAAGCTTTGTCTGGCTGGCCCACCGTGAAGCTGGCATTTAGAAACATGCCTCTCTGTGAGCACCCAGTAATCTGTTATCTACACTGAAAAAACTGACGCATTGAATTGACCTGAATCAAATGTTCTTCATTTCCACATGAATGAAATACAGCAGCACATTTTTGTTTGCAGTTTACCTTTGATAGTGTAATAATTTAATCTGTGTGGAAATCTCAAAACCTTCAGAGCATCCGCTGCGTTTTTACAGCACCTTCTGATCCTCGGCTAATAATGACTTATAGGAACCATTAAAGTAAAGCAACTGATATATTGTTAAAAATATAGGTACTTAGGTAGTGTTGCAAAAAAAAAAAAAAAAAAATTCTAAGAATTAAAAAAATCTAGGTTAGATTGAGAGAGTGCTGGTAGAAAATGTCCGAACTGTTTACATTTCTGAAATACTCACACTGTTTAAATCTGTACAGTAATAGGTTTCCTTGCTTCCATTTTACACATACCTAATTTTTTATTTTGGAGAAAAGGCATTTTGTGTGTAGCCCACGCTCGTCTGGGTAGACCTCAAGAGATCACATGCATGCCCATGGCAGCAAAGGTTGCCATAGCAATGGGTTCTGGGATAAAAGGATGAATTTACTGCCTTGGCCGTCAGAGGATTTGCTGTGCAGCCAAGAGGGCTGCCAAACGCAAACGATACAGCTGGAGTTCTGCCTTTACAAAGGAGCTGTAGAATGCAGAATGCAGTAACAGTTTTGCACGTCTTCAAAAAGGACAAGCTTTCATAGACACAAATTAAGATGTTTGTGGCACATTTTTAAACCCCGTTAACTGAAATGCACTGTTAAGAATCATGCACTCTGTAGCTCAAAGTGCTGAATGCCAAGCAAGTAACACAGTTCTGCTTCCCCCCTCTGTCTTTTACAGAGTGTTGACTGCCTCTCCAAAGCATCCAACCCTGAACTGGATAATACAACCTGCAGCAGCTCTGTGATGGAGGCACCTGGAGAAGCAGGGAGCAAAGTAAGATTACAATTTCCACTCATGTGTGCAGTCATAGAGGTGCTTTGTTTCTTTTAAAAACTGGCTCTTCTACTGCACTTTTATTCTTCTATTTTATTTATTTCTTCTTACATTTTAATATATTTTATTTTGTATGATATTCCTTGTGGATGATAATATAAACTTGACTTGTTCTGCTGAAACTACTTATTATTAAAAAATTCAGACCTAATTAGAATTTAAAAACGACTAAAAGTATTGCATTTCAAATGTACATTATTTCCATGTACATAAAATATAATCAGTGTTGTTTTTCAGTTTACTTATTATTTTTGCCAATATTTATGTTGATTTGTTTCATGTGGAAATTATGTACTCAGCTGAATCAAGAAGGCACTTTTGAAATGATGTTTGGATATTTTGAGTGTATCTCAATGTGAAAACTATTTCTCCAAAAATAAGGACAAAAAGAAATGGCAGCTAATGATGATAAATGGTAGAAGTTTGTGATTTATAGCTCAGGGAAAAGTGCAGTGTTCAGGATGTGGCATTGAATATGCTGGCTTCTGCATTTTAGGTGGAGATGGTGTTTTGGCTGCTGTCCATGCTGGCCTCTAGAGATCGCGAGGAGATGTCCCGGACCTTGTTAGCCATGTCCAGCTCGCAGGAAAGCTGCATTGCCATGCGCAAGTCTGGCTGCGTCCCCTTGCTGGTGCAGATACTGCATGACGGAGGTTCTGGGGAAACTTCTGGAGCCACAGGCTGCAGTCGTGAGGCTCGGTCACGAGCTAGTGCAGCTCTGCATAACATTGTGTACTCGCAGCCTGATGAGGGCCAGGCACGGCGCGAGATGAGAGTACTGCATGTGCTGGAACAGATCCGCTCACATAATGAGAATGGCTGGGACTGGATTGAGAACCATCTCAGAACCCCATCACCTGGTGGTGTAAAGACTGGTAAATCTAGATAATGAAAATATTTATTGGATTGTTTTTATACAGTTTATTAAATTATTAATGTAAATGTAAAATGTCTTATGAATCTTATTCAGCACAAATTCCTGAAATCCAAATATCTTTCTATAAATGATCCAGATATTCCAGAGCCAGTAGATCCTCAGATTTGCCAGGCCATGTGTGCTATAATGAAGCTGTCCTTTGAGGAGGAGTACCGAAGGGCCATGAATGAACTTGGTACGTGGAAAAAATGTTAATTCCTGAATTTTTTGCAGAATTGTTTTGTATTGTGGAATAACTTGAAATGTAACAAATATTATTGTCGAATTTGCAAACTAAAACAAAATTAGGATTAAGGATTCAGCTAAATGTATTAAAACACATTCTTCTTCTTCTTTCATCTCTTCTTTAGACTTATTCAGGTTCTGGGAGCAAGTAGCCAGACTGAGAAAACAGTTAACTGTGTCAATGCAAAGGTTAATTGTGTGCTTGATTGTTTGTTTTAGGGGGTCTTCAGGCCATTGCAGAGCTAATGCAGTTGGAACAGGAGTTGTATGGCATGCAAAATGAGCCTATGAATATGGCTCTAAGAAGATATGCTGGGATGGCACTTACCAACCTCACATACGGAGATGTTGTGAACAAGGTAGGCAAAAACTTAGACTTGATGAAACAACAATTTTACTTGACAGCTATATCTTCTTTCATGTTTATGCCATGTTCTTTTGTTTCAGGCCACACTTTGCTCAAAGAAAAGCTGCCTTCAAGCCATCGTTGCCCAGCTTGCATCAGATAGTGAGGAATTACATCAGGTACTCCAAATGCAAACAGGGCATGCATTTAATACAAAGCTAAACAAGAATACTGCAAGGCTCAGCTGTATGCAGAGTTGTTTTCAGATCAGCTTGGCACAAAATTAGAAAAGGGGATGTACACCAACCGTTCCCTTATTATCCACTTTGTAGTTTAAGATTACAGACTG
The DNA here is from genome assembly GCA_037974485.1 of Hemigrammopetersius urotaenia. NCBI lineage: Eukaryota > Metazoa > Chordata > Actinopteri > Characiformes > Alestidae > Hemigrammopetersius > Hemigrammopetersius urotaenia. The sequence goes on from JBBPDC010000038.1 coordinate 13,510,010, forward strand.
CGTTCTACTTATTCTAATTTTTAAATGGCCAGGACCACCATTTCTTATTTAGGTGGTAGATCGTACTCAGCAAAGCAGTAACAGCAGTGCTGCTGGAGCTTTTAAAATCCTCAGTGCCACTGCTGGACTGAGAATAGTCTGCCAAATATCCAGCAAACAGTGTCCTGTGGCCTGTGGCCTGAAACTGATCAAGGTCACCACTGATCAAGGTCAAGCACTGCAGAACATAGGATGAAATGTCATTAATGACTTTACATCTGCTGATCTACTAACAGATTAGACCTATCTAATAAACTGGAGTGCACACTGTGTTTAAAAACAGTGTGTTTGATGTACTCACACTAACATGCCACCACCATGTTTCACTGCTGTGCTAAGAACAAACTTGGTGTTTTATAATAATAATAATAATAATACATTTTATTTGTGGGCACCTTTGTAATACCCAAGGTCACCTTACAGAGCATAGACAGTAAAAACAATATTACAAATAATAAAATAATTAAATCACATGAATAAAATTAAACAGCGATTGAGATGTGTACTAAAGTGAGTAAACCTGTCTGAAAAAATGGGTTTTGAGATTTCTCTTGAATAAGGGAAGTGAGTCTAAATTCCTAATTGTGGGTGGGAGTGAGTTCCAGAGCCAGGGGGCAGAGCCACTAAAAGCACGGTGTCCCATAGTGACAAGGCGAGCAGAGGGCATGATAAGATGAGGGGCAGACGAAGATCTAAACCGTTTGTCAATGCAGATGTGTGCTTTTAAACACATGTTTATGGATGTATTGTGAAATTCCCCTGGATAAAATATTAAAGAGCTATTCAAATATAAGACCTCATTGGCTCAGCAACTTAATAACCTACTGACTTCCAATTTCAGCATGGTGGTCAGTAAAATTTCTTTGAGGCTCAGGCAACTCCCCAAAAATGCCACATGTTTTAGGTACATTACAATTAAAGAGCATTTTATGGATGTTCATTTTGAATTTTCTACAGGTGGTCTCAAGTATTCTTAGGAACCTTTCCTGGCGGGCTGACATCAACAGTAAGAGAGCTCTTCGTGATGTTGGCAGTGTATCTGGACTAATGACTTGTGCACTCCAAGCTACAAAGGTAAAATATGGATTGTATGAATTATGTTATTGCTATAAACTAGTATTGTGCACATTAATATCTTTTAAATATACTGTTCTGTGTGTTAACAGGAGTCTACCCTGAAAAGTGTGCTAAGTGCTTTATGGAATTTATCAGCACACAGCACTGAGAATAAGGTGGCAATTTGCTCCGTTGATGGTGCTCTTGGGTTTCTGGTCAGTACCCTTACTTATCGGTGCCAAACCAACTCACTGTCAATCATTGAAAGTGGAGGTGGTATTCTGCGCAATGTGTCCAGCCTTGTTGCTACAAGAGATGATTACAGGTATTGCTTTGAGCTTTGCTGTCTTGAAATGATTGAAATTGCTATATATTGGAGTACTATTTTTTTCTGGTTCTTTCCATTTCCATTACTGGGTATTATTTAAAAAAGAATTTCAGTACCAGTACTTTGGTTTCAGTGCAGATTCCAGAACGATACTTTGTTTGATGCCTTCTTCTAAATTACAAAAATGAAAGTGGGTATGGCTTAAACCATATATATTGGTGCTCAAAGTACATTTACATTTACTGAACAGCAGTCTAATCAGGAAGCACTGATATCACATGCATATGGAATGTTATTTGAAAAGCTAATCAGTGGTACACCTTTTAGAGGTAGCATGCATCTGGGCTCACAGATGCCAATAAGACTGACTGCGTAGGTGTAAAATATTTTTGATGACATGGAATTTGTTAAATCTCTGTAGTCTGTATCAAAAGTACTGAATACACAAACCTAATGACTAATACTTTCCCTTTTTCCACCCTAGACAAATCCTCAGGGATCACAACTGCCTCCAGACTTTATTACAGCACCTAAGATCTCACAGTCTAACCATTGTAAGCAACGCATGTGGAACCCTGTGGAATCTGTCAGCTCGAAGTCCAAAGGACCAGGAATTACTGTGGGACCTGGGTGCTGTGAGCATGCTGCGCAATCTCATCCATTCAAAGCACAAAATGATAGCCATGGGAAGTGCCGCAGCTCTGAGAAACCTCCTCACAAACCGCCCACTAAAGTATAAAGATGCTACTGTTGTATCTCCTGGCTCCTGCATGCCCTCACTCTATATGAGGAAGCAAAAGGCACTGGAGGCTGAATTAGATGCAAAACACCTGGCAGAAACATTTGATTCAATTGAGAAACAAAGCCCTAAGCATTTGAATATTAACAAGCCCCTAAGACACATAGAGAGCTTGGCAAAGGACTATGCTTCAGACTCTGGATGTTTTGATGATGATGAGGCCCCAAATGTTTCAAGTAGCTTAGACACTGGGACATTCTCAATGCTCTCTATGTTCTTGAACAACTCCAACTTCCTTCACAATCAGCCACGCAAGAGAGAGGTTGAACCAGAGCAAGACGTGGGACCATTACAGACAGACAGTAAAAAGACACAACCTCCTGAGGATGAAGTGACTGTTGCAGCTGAAAAGTTGGCAAAAAAGATCACAAACACTGTGGCCAAAATTGACAAGCTGGTAGAAGATATTACCATGCACACGTCTTCAGAAGACAGCTTCAGTCTCAGCTCTGAGGACCATTTTGCAGATTGGAATTATGGGCCCGATGACCTCCATGAGGCAAGAGCTAAGTCATGTTCCCCTTGCGGTTTTTCTGAGATCAACTCTTTTTCACAAAAAGAGCGCTTCAGCAGAGCCCATGCCCTTATGCGACTTAAGACAGTGAACTCAAGTTTATCCAATGACAGCCTTAACAGTGGTAGCACTAGTGATGGCTACTGTGGGAGTAAGGACCAGATTCGATCTTCCATGAGGCCTACAGAACAAAGACGTCCAAACAAGCTTGATCTTAAGGTAGCTCACGAGGAGCTGTTAAACAGTGCTACGAGTATTTCCAGAGCATTGTGTCAAAACGAAATTCCTGAGAGGGATTCTGAGACAGCAAAAGATCTGAAGTTGCCCGATCAAGGTAGCACAGATGAAGAAAAGGGTCAAGAACCTCTTATTGCAACACCAACAACTGTATCAACCAGGGTATCTTCTGACACCAGCGTTCCCACCATTAAGCTCTCTCCTTCCTATCAGCATGTTCCACTGATCCAAAGCGTGGCCAGGTTTGGCGTTGCAAAAACTGCTATTAATGTTCAGGCAGCTCAGGCAATGAGAAGGCAGGCTTGGGTACCAACTGCGATGACTGGAGGAAGTATTACAAAGTTTTCTCCAATATGCTCTGCAAGAAGCCCAACGATTGGGCAGCTGGAGACACCACAGAAGTATTCAGTGGAGAACACACCAATCTGCTTCTCCCGCTGCAGTTCTTTGTCGTCCCTGTCTTCTGGCGATGGAGCCCTTGATGGGCAGAGCCAAAGTGAGAATGAGCTGGAGAGTGACTCATCTCTAGAAATTATTGAGGTGGAAGATGGTGATGTAGTGAGGAAGGAAGAAGAGGATGAGACACTAGAGGATTTGAGTGACAGTCAGTTGCTCATGACTGACCAGAAAACATGTCTTACAAGTAGTAGTACTTCTGATCCCATTCAGATTCCCTGCACAGTGAGACATGAAAAGACATTCCTTAGAGCCGTATCACCTGTAAACGAGGACAGGACTCCATCCAGTTCCTCAGACAATTACATTCATGAGACACCACTTGTGATGAGTCGATGTAGCTCTGTAAGTTCCTTGGGTAGTTTTGAGTCCCCTTCAATCGCTAGTTCTATACAAAGTGATCCATGTAGTGAAATGATAAGTGGAACTGTCAGCCCGAGTGATCTCCCAGATAGCCCAGGGCAAACCATGCCCCCGAGTCGCAGTAAAACTCCATGCTGTGCTGAATCGAGTGGATCAGAGCAACAAAATCTTGGTGGTGTTGCAGGCCAATGGGAAAACAGCTTGCGGAAGTTCATGGAAATTGCTGACTTTAAGGAAAGGTTCAACTTACCTCCAGACTTGGACACAATGATCTACTTTACTGTTGAAAAACCAATTGAGAATTTCTCTTGTGCCTCTAGTCTGAGTGCCCTGCCTCTGCATGAGCACTATGTTCAGAAAGATGTGGAGCTCAAGCTCACTCCTTTGCTAAATCAACAAGACAATGACCCAGAGTATGTTGAGCAGAGAGATTCTGCTGATGATCCATCATGTATGGATCAAGATCAGTACAGTGAGGGCAACTCAGATGATGACATTGAAATTCTCAAAGAATGCATCAATTCAGCCATGCCATCAAGGTTTAAGAAAGTAAGACCCACTTTGATGTCTACCCTCACTCAAGCTAGAAGATCTGTACAGGTACCAGTATACATGGTGCTTCAGAATAATAACAATCAGATGTGCTCTGGCCGAAAGGCTGGAATGTATGTGAAAGATATTCATCATGATGATTCTTCCTACACTGATTCTGCTGAAGGCACACCGATGTATTTCTCAAGTACCACTTCCTTAAGTGATGAGACTCTTCAGTACCCAGTCAAGATGAAAGGATCAAGAGACTGGCGCAGAAGCAAAGAGACGCAGGAACTTATTGATATAGAGGCAAGGAGAATTGAAGAACTACGTCTCTTCTCCCGCTTCCATAAATCAACTAAAACGGCATGCCAGTCTGACATAGTCACTAACCAAATGAACAAAACAATAAAACAAATGACTCCTCAAAAGTTACTCATACAGAGTAAGGAGATGGCAGCAAAGATGACTCAGCAAAGAGTCCAAAGCCAATCTCCGATCCGGCAGATACAAAAGCAGGGACAGAGTCTGTCGCAAAGTATGCCACATTTAGATTTTCAAGTAAGAAAGCAAGGAACAGAAGTGTTCCAAAATCAGAAGACATCCAGGACTAATACACAGGAAAGTGCAACTTTTCAGTCATTGCGTCACTCAACACCCTCAGAGGCTGCCATGTACTGCCAATATGACAACAGAATGGATAAAGAGGATGTAGTGATGGCAAGAGCAAGGACTAGACAGAAGAGGTTGAATGATAATGTAGTTCTCCACTATACAAACCCAAAAGGCCAAATGGACAATTTCCAGAGGACTGGATTTCACAGAATCAAACAAAATCTAATTATGGAAGAAGCCCCCCCCTGTTACTCTCTCAGCTCATCCCTCAGCTCTTTGAGTGATGCAGAATTTGAGGAACATCAGGGAAAAGCTCAGCGCGTATGGTTGAGAAATAAACATAACTTGGCGTCCAATCCGGTTCAATGTCCCCAAAAAGGTCAGCATGCACAAAATCAATTCGAAGATAACAGCTCACCAAGTTCAGTCAGCATGGACTCTGAGGATGATCTCTTATTAAAATGTATAACATCTGCTATGCCAAAGCAAAAGAAAAAACAAGCAAACAGAAAAAGGAAAGGAGAGAAAAAACAAAAACAGAAAACTGCTCTTCAGAAGGAGTTTGAAGACTGCAATGATCCAGGCAGTGATGAAATGGCATCTGATAAAGATTCTGATCTCAACAGTGTTGAATGGAGGGCAATACAAGAGGGAGCAAACACAATAATTACAAAGTTGCAAGCTTCAAAGTCCCAGGAACCATCATCAGAATCAGAGTCTGTTCTTTCCTTTATGTCTGGATCAAGCTTTACCCCAAAACCGGATATTAAAGACAAGAAGAAGGCAATTAAAGATAACAAAAAGGCTAATAAGCCACTTGATTTTGCTCCACGTAAACCAGTTCCAAACTTACCTGTAGTTTTCAGAGGCAGAACAGTCATTTATATGCCCAAGAAAGAGACAACACTTTCACAAAGACCACCACCCAAGAAAGTGAACCTCAAAACAGATGCCCCAAAAAATCCAAACCTAGCTCAACACCGGTCCAGAAGCCTTCATAGACTGGGGCTTCCTAATGATTCAACTCAGCTGTCATTGCCCAAGAGAAGCTCAACTCCTCCTGCCAGGATTCCAAAGAGCTCATCATCAGGATCATCTCAAAGTTCAACCCCATCCAGACAGCCTCACAAAAAGATAGTCTCCCCTACCCAAACAGTCAAACAAAGTCAGAAAGTAGCCTCAGCTCCAAACAGTCCTCCTGATAAGAAGGCCTCAGTCCCCACACCTTCTCAAAACCCAAGATCTCCTGCTGAGAATAAAACACAGAAATCTCCTGTCAGAATACCATTCATGCAGAATTCATCAAGGCAGTCAAGAGCAATTTCACCACTAGTGACGAATCAGCCTACTAGTACTACTAATAGACAAAATAGTCAGTTAGCAGTGAAAAGAGTGCTGCCAGCCAGCCGACTGGATTTAGTTCGCATGACATCTGCTCATTCACAGAGTGGTGAATCGGACCGTAATGGTTTCCTGCGACAACTGACTTTCATCAAAGAATCATCGAACATGTCAAGGCAAGCTGTTCCTTGTTCACGCTCAGTTCCAACATCTAAACATGGATCACCTCGAAGAGCATGTCCAGGGGCTCCAGCAGTTTTCCTGTGTTCTTCCCGCTGCCAGGAGTTGAAACCAGCAGCACAAGGTCCGCGAAGAGTGCAGGGGGTCCAAGGGCCAAGAAATGGACAGGAAGGCATTCTGAAGCAAAATATGACTCTATCAAGAGCAAATTCCACTGACAGGGATCTCACAGTGAAACGTCCAACCAGAAGGACAAGTTCAGAAAGTCCCTGCCGGGTACCTCAGAGGAACGTACCCGAGCCAAAACAAAGGCAGAAGAAAGACGACACCTTCAAGAGATATTCCTCTTCCCCAAGTATAAATGTCTTAAGCCGTGTCACTAGCCGCTCCTCCCTGCGCTCCTCATCTTCAGACTCAAGTGGACGAGCTAAGAGTGAAAAGGACATGAAACAGAGGCAAAACCGAATTGGATCACGAAACAGTAACAACAAAGTCACCTGGAGGAGGATTCGTGATGAAGATGTTCCCCAGATATTAAAGAGCACTCTCCCATCCACTGCACTGCCTCTGGTGCCTTCCCCTGAAGGGCATAAACCACCACCATCACTGCCAGGAAAACTGCCAACAATTACACTAATATCACGGAAAACAAGTGATGCAACAGTTCAAACCGAGGACTTCTCAACCAATAAAACCAATTCAAGCACCTCCCCTACAATTGAGAAAGGTACTGCGATTTCAGAGGAGGTGGCAAAGATTGCCCTTCTCAGAAAAATCAACATGACCTCGGGGAATAACTTGCAAGATGGGGATTCTGATGGTTCCCTCAAAAATTACAGCACAGCTTCTACTTCAACCTTTCAGTCTGTGGAGAGCAGCCATAGTGGAGGCATAGGTCACTTCCGTCAGAGTTCTCCCAGCAAAGCTGTCAGAGTTACTCCCTTCAATTATGTCCCCAGCCCAATGGCCTGTTGCTCTCAAGAAACAAGTCAAGCACCAACAATACCTGAGAAGTCGGGTGAAAAACTTGAGGCTTAGAAACTTCAAATCGGTCACTGTTACAAGCTTGACTTCTGCGTTCTTGATGCTGTAAAAACTCAGGTGGTTTTCTGAGCAACATTTATCTCTTTACCTCGGATACTCAGTCTTGCTCTCGCCAGTTGCATCAACAATTATTTATCTGACGGACATCGTCTTCATTGGCTTTGTATTTCTATCACTGGAAGTCGGACATAAAAAATAGGCATGAACTGTAGTATCTCATTGGATTTAACCTGTTGTATACGCCATAAAAGTGAAGCCGTCCCTTTTTTTATATTTTTGTAGTTACATACACAAACCATTGCTTGTTTTGCTTTGGACACTTGATCATATGAGATAAGGAATCCAAGTAAGAGTTTAACACAGTGTCTTTATGAACCACAGTGGACGAACACATCAAGCTCTGTTTTCATGAAACACAATATGCAAATTACCCAAGATCAGAGACTTGATGACTGGACATTTTGAAAGACCGTATGCCACCAAAACCTGAAAAGACTGTTACAGTAGAAGAACACCCATTTATGCATTATGCACAGTATTTCATGTATGCCATTATGCCACACTGACACTGATTGAGCCCTTAGCCTACACTTTTATTAATGCAGGTAAATACATTTGTGGTAGATCAGCCCAAGTCAGCACAGCAAGAACATAATGTAATCCTTGTTGGTATTTAGTGATACTGTTGTATATATATTTGCAAAGACTCTCTAATGCTTTCCAGTAAGCAAAAAGTACTCCTAGCGCCGCTACTACTAGCATGCTCAATATTCACCACATGTGAACACCTATGTGTTATCGATGTTGAATAATCTTTTCCCCTGAGAAATACGTAATATACATGGAGGAAAAATCATCTCTAATCTTTTGAATTAAAAACGAGATGTACTTGTTAATTGTTTAGCAACTGTATGTAATACACTAAGGGTGGCTGTACATATTTCTGCTTATTGAATGCTTTGATAATGTCATTTTGTGTATGATCAGCTATGGTTTAAGTCATTAAGAGCAAGAATGATGCATTGTGGAATATTGAAGAGCACCAATTTAAGACCTCCTTTATTGCCTCGTCAAATTTGTTGATGCACTTCAACTTCAGTTCACTCAGACCTACAGTGCAAGTCATGTCACGGCTTGAATTAAATTTTTAATTTTAAAATAAAGACATTTTGGGAAATTAGCAGTAACTTACCATTCAGCTCAATGATGAAAACGTGCTTCATCATTTAGAAAATGGTAAAAGCAGGATTTTCGGTCTTTATCTACAGTTGTATGCAAAAGTTTGGACATCCCTGGCAAAAGTACAAATTGGTTGATTTTTGAAGAAATGTAAACACAACCTCTGCAGCAAACTGCTTTAACGTAATACTTCTGCAAATAATAAGGCACTGTTACTATTAATAACTTAAAAATGAACTGCTTATAGTGGCAGCAGACAATACAGTGCTATTCTTGGGCCATTTTGCATGCACAACATTTTTAAGATTAACAGATTATTAATTACATTAATAAGTCAGGGAGTTGTGAGGGGAAATCCTTTGAGTTCCTTTGAGTAGTTCACAGTGGAATTTGAGGTTTTGGATCACTGTCCCGTTGAAGTATCCAGAATGTGCTGGTATTTAGTGGGGTCCATTCTTCCATCTACTCATACAGCATGGCTCATCTTGTTAAATATCACATCTCCCCTGAAATTCCATTCCTTAAAGACATTTCAGAGAGTAGAAATTGTGAGCTATAAGAGCTTTGATATCTTTTTATAGCCTCCCCCTTCCTCTGCTTTGTAGGCTTCAATTATCTTCATTTTCAAAACTTCAGACTGCTGTTAGAGGAGCACACGTACCGAGCGGTTGAAGAGTCAAAGAAAATTGCATCATCAGCTGATGCTAATGGCAATTCTTGATGCAAACAACCTAATGAGTCAGTTGGGGTGGCCTAGTGGGTAGGATACTCACTTCTAGACAAAGAGGCCATGGATTCAAATCCTACCTCCAGCACCACCACTGGGTTCCTGAGCAAGACCCTTAACCCCCAAGTTGCTCCAGGGAGACTGTCCCCTGTAGTCAGGGAATTTAAGTCGCTTTGGATACAAGCATCTGAGAAATGAAATGAAGACCAAAACTGAAGTTTTCTGTAAGGCTTTACGGATGTGAGGATGTTTATTTAACAAAATGTGTCATTTGGAGAGGTACCCAAGCTTTTGCAACCAATTATTGCTATAGCTGTTTAATGTGACATGGTCTCTGAAGAATAACCAAAATACATTATGTGCATTTCCTCTGAATGTAAACACTCATGTTGTATTTGCTCTACAGAAGCATTCACACAAGAAGAATTTTGTTCACTGAGGCTGATGAAAATATGCAGGTTGTTAATTTGCGTGAGATTTAAGTGTACTCAAATCAGAAGACGCATTTTAAACAGTCATCAGCATTCTGGAAAATCTGCTACTACCAAACTAGATATCCCTTTATTTCTGATTTGTTGGAGAGATTATGCACAGAGACATCAGTGAAAAGTTTGAATTTTTTGCATTTCACTACTATTATGTAATACATCCACAACCACCTACTTACTGGTGTACTTTCTTTGGAGATCTATGTCCAAAAAAACATGCCGGTATTAACATCGATTTTGTTAAAATATACATAACTCAGAATGTGTTGGAGAGCAACAGGATTACTTATTGATGGCCATGGGTTGATTTCCAAAATAAATGTACTCATCAAGCTTCTGTGTGGATTTCATTCATTAGAGTCCAAATAATGTGAAAAAAGTCTGCGTTTTATGCACATCCTAATTTGTTCCATATATTTGAATATTCGACTTGCGGACCATGGAATAGCTTTATTATAATCTGTCCGGCTACCTTCCCTTGATTCACAGAAGGGACACAACACCAATACTGGTACTTTAGGTTCATCACAGTTGAGCAAAATAAGATCATTTTAAGTATAATTTATGCCAGAGACATTAAACTAGAGATAATATTATAATTTATTGTCAACATGCTAAATGTTTTTATTGCAATACACAAGCTGTTTTTCAGAGCATAATTAGTTCTGTTTGACTGGATTTAGTGCAGAACAGGTGTATGATCAGCTGAATGTCATTGTAGCCAGAGTTTTTTTTATAGTAGTTTTGGTGCCACTACTACCACATTTAGTCTATCAAAAATATTGTGATATCTAAAAATGTCATAAAAGCACTCCATATTTGCCACCTTTACACCCCATGGTGGAATGACAGCAGCTGCTATAGCATGAGCCAACATGAAGGGACCATATTTAAAAGGCAGAATTATAAATCTGGTAAATCTGGCAAAAACAGCACAACAAAGAATAAAATAGACCCTACCCTAGATACAGACCATGCATCTAAAGGATCAGTATTCAATGCTACAGCATAGGAGTGTTAAAGAAAATTACAGGTGATAACAGGTCATAGGTCCACCATTTCTAGTTCCTATGAGCATATGACGGACATTTCCTCTTGGCTTATTAACATGTTCTAATTCAGATTCTGAAGTGTTGCTGTTCACAGTGGCATTACAAATGACAATACACCTGTAACTACCTACAAGATCCAGCACTAGTTTGTATTGTGAGGGATAACTAAAGAACAGACAGTCCAGATTCCAGCACTAATATAACATTTTCATTCATCATTAACACATAACTTAATCGTCCATCCACTCCCACTATAATCAAAAGAAGTGGGAGGCTCCCAATATCACACGATGGTCTGTTAGATTGCTCTGTCCTTCACCTCTGCTACAGTTTTCTCTAAAGACTCTCCCACCGCTCTGAGTTCTTCTCTTCTCCGCGCCAGGTCACCGCGCACCTCCTGCAGCCGTTCATTCAGTTCCAAGAACCGCCGGCACTGCTGGTACCTGATTTCTGCCTCACAGCTGCTTGATCCCCCCTTCAGGTCTGAAAAAGAACATAATAGAAATGTTACATGTTAACAGTTTTTTCCATAAAAAAGTTTAATGTAGAGCTTAATTCTGTTATTCTTGCTTTAAGAAATTCTGTGCAGACATTCCCACTAAAGGAGACTAGTATCTGGACTAGTATCGGGTTCCTTCAGGACTCCTGACAGCTATCAAGACACTGAACCTTAACCTGTTTGACTCCACTCCTCATCTTCATAGAAACCTCTAAAAACTTGATCTAGTTCACCTGAGTCACATGACACTCACAGTATCAATACCCCTATGTTTGCTCATGTTATTTTGTGACTGCCAATGGATTTCCCTGCATACCGAGCATTCCTGTGAGCTATTCAGGTTTTGACCTTTTGCTAGTTTCTTTCTGCCCTGATTCTTTTGTTCACTCATTGGGTAACTTTATCGGACTTCGGCTCAGACTGCTTTTTAATTGTTAGACGTTTCGAATTTGTTCACCAATCTGACTGCCTTCTGTTTATGGACTTTTGCTTTACATAAAAACTCCACGACTGTATCCGTCCTGCTCTGTTTGTGACAACTGAAAATCCAATGAATTATATATACATAATGTTGATAATAATAAAACAGTGGTGAATACAGTTGGGCCCTCCATTTACTTTTTACTTTAAACATTTAAAAACTGATTTTCTTAGGTATCAGTTATATGTAAGCTTTTACATATAACACCAAATGACTGTTTACATCTTAAACATGAAGAAATGTGTAGAAATGAGTGGAATTCCCCTGCATATTAAACACAAGCCTAGAACAGTGGCCCCCTACCCGGCATATGCTGTCTGGCTTTAATTTACACTATATGCCCAAAGGTTTGTGGTCACCTGACCATCACACCTACAGAAGCTTGCTGGAAATCTATAACAAAACCATGGGTATTATTATGGGATCCAGTTTTAGTGAGTGTATCTGAGAATGGGAACTACCAAACTGTGTTGGACGTTGGCCCTCCAGGACTGGAGCTGTGCTCCCCTGCTCTAGTTCATTTGGTTTGTCAGTTCTGAACATTTTTACAGCAAATGTTGGCACAAAGCAGCTTCGCAAAATCCATGTCCGAGTTCCTAGTCAGCAAACCAAGGGGGGTAGGGAAAAACTCCCTAGCTGGAAGAAGAAACCTCAGGAGAAACAAGACCCATCCTATTGGAAAAACTAGCCATAGAAGGCTTTAATGTACAGCTTAATCACTTATTCAAAGTAGGTAGATGTAGATTTTGTTGCAGGCTGTGAGGAGAAACAGTTCCAAGTCAGTAGAGGTAGTTTTTGTTGGAGTCTGAGCAAGGAGTAATTTGATAGTCTCATCTGCACATCTGCAAACTCAGTTGGACTTCAACTAACCAAAAAGTCTGAATGTCAGCTACCTTAATCCCATCAATCAGGCTGATGTTCCTACTCACTCCTTCCGCTCCCCCAAGGAACATGGTCTGGCTTTGCCTTCCCTACACTCAAAGCAAACCCAGTCCAGACTCTTATCTTTTGTGGTTCCCCGCTGGTGGAATGAGCTGCAGAATCTGACCAGAGCAGCGGAATACCTCTCTATCTTCAAGAACCCCCTGAAGACTCATAATAATAATAATAAATTTTATTTGTGGGCGCCTTTCAGAAACCCAAGGTCACCTTACAGAAGGATATATATTAAAAAAAAA
>JBBPDC010000038.1:13527424-13544211 GCA_037974485.1 Hemigrammopetersius urotaenia
ATCGCTTTAGAGCGCTTGAGAGCACCTGTAGAGTTCCTGTATTCTGGTTTTTGTTCCTGGCCCTCGTGCCTTGTTTTTGTTCCTGAAAATAAAGTTCCATTCGAATATGGATTCCTGGTCTCACGTCAAGTCCGTGTTTATTCCAGGCAGCTCCGTGTGTGGGCCTTATGCCCCCACACGTGACATGCATGTCAGATGAAATCAGTTATTTAATTTGATCTGCTGCACATATAAAGCACACTCCAGTATTGTTGCTTCCCAAATGCACAATTAAACATCACCTTTTACCAAATTCTTGCGTAGAGCTTATATTTATAGTTTACTTACTCAATATAGCTGAGATGACAATAAGGTTCATTTTAACTTTGACTTTTGAAATGGAGATGCCAATTTGCCCCTAGGTTTGACTTTCTGACCCCTGAGACCCTGCTTAGGATAAGTGGTTTAGAAAATGGATGGATCGATGAATAATTTTCACTTTTGTCACTTTCATATTTGTTATTTGTTTGATTTTTTTTTTATCGTATCTGTTCATTCTCATTAGTTTTATCAGACACTTGATCTGATTGATTTGAACAATTTTTATTCTTACATTTTATTGACTGAAAATGTCAACTAACCTGTGTGTCCTACAAATGTGTGAAGCACCTCCAGGTGCTTTAAGTCCCATGCAGTCATCACTCCATCCTCAGAACCTGCCATCAGTATATTCCTCTCATAGCAAACATCAACTGCAGTGACTCCTCCAAAAATAAAAAAATAAAAACAGTCACTCTATGTGGGCCAAGAGCTAAGAGACTGAATTCAGTATTGCCTGCCATAAATCGTTGCTGGTGCATTGTTATACTAATCATGGGGTTATAAATGGCAAGGATGCATCATGATACTGATGCACAATGATGCATAACAATGTAAAAACAAAAAGGCTTGGTTTTATTGTAAAATACATTATTGTGTTAATAGTACTTCCAGTCATGTGTGTGTATTCTGTGGACTTGCAAATATAATACCTCAAAATAATCATATTAAATAATGGTGATTTCTAAGATTTCAGGTGCACTGAACTGTTTCCTAAAAAATGTAATTGAACAAAATGATTGCAAGGTAAAAGACAGAATGTGTGGCAGTAGGCAGAAGGGAATCATTATAACCAGCAAGCTTAAGTACCCACTGGAATCTCAGAAAGCAGGCTAATGTTTTCAAAGCCAAAGATTTTTTAGAATTTGCCTTACCTTTGGAAAAACTACTAAGAGTGTTTTTCAAAGGCCCTCCTGGAGCTTGCATGAAGCTACACTTGGGCACCAGCACTGGGTCTTTATAGGAAGCAAACCAATCCTGGCACTGCGAGCACAGGCGTCCAATCAGACTTGGGTACATGTGAGCGAGAGCCTGCAGCCTGGCAGTGATCTCAGTGAACAGCAGGGAGGGGTCTTTAAAAAGAGCAGATCATGGTTAATACATTAGTAGATGTATTTACCATGTCTTGAAAGTTCTTTATTTATAAAAATGTATAACAATTCTGGAAATTCTTGCACATACTTCACCTTTACTACTTACACACACTTTATAAGGCACACATATCTTGGATAAGAACTTATTACGCACACACACACACACACACACACATGCATGCACATGGACACATGGACACACACACACACACACACACACACACGTATGGGACATTCACATATATAGTAACTACAAATATAGTTAAGGCATTTCTTTCAGTGTAGATAAACTCACCAATATTTCCATCAGTAAAATCTAAGGTAGGCTTCAGCAGCAGAAAGCAGTCTCGAATCAGTTGTATCTCAGGGCAGTCCATGACATCAGCACAGAGTGACAAGTCCTGGATTACACTGGCCACTCCACAGTTTAAGGTCTTACAGTACAACCAGTCCAAACTCCCTGGAAAAGGAAAGAGTCCACAAAACAAAATGTTAATGTACGTCAGTTGTTAATGTGACACTGTGGTCGAGTCAAAATATCTTTTCTAATGCTATTTAAAAAGGACAGCTGGGGTGGTAGTAGCCTAGTGCTACTAAAAGTTGCCAGTTTAAAACCCCCACTTTTTTTTACCCCTGTGTCCTTGAGGAAGAGGGATTGTCCCTGTAACTAGTGATTGTAAGTCACTCTGGCTCTGCCAAATGCAACTTTACTTTAAATTATGTGAACATTTTGTCGTGAATGGGTCAGAAACAGTCCTTAAATCTCAGTAAATTAACATGTGCAATGTAATGTCAAAGAATATGTATAGTGCATGTGAAATGCTAAGACCAGGTAAAGCTGGTATGCAGGAATTTCTCAGGTTTTTCTACATATTTATTCATTATATATACTTTAAACATAAATATATCAACAAAAACACAGTATAAAAAATGTTCAAAGTAATTTAAATAATGTTTGGTTAAATGTTTACATATTTTAATAACACCCCAGCAGGTAATACTAACAGCCTATAGTATTACCTGCTGGGGCTCATTTATCATCGTTTTTTATTGTCAGTCATTGTTTATTAAATCTTTAGTTTTTTCTAGTGACATAAATGCAGAGACAATTCTGTATATGGCAAATAATAATTATAATGAATAATGATTCTGTTTCTCACCCAGCAGTGAATGGCGGAGCTCCTCCCATTTTCCAGCATGTAAAAGGTGAAAGGGCAGCTCATGTAGCTTCCTGAGATTGGCGGTTCCTTCAGCAAACCACAAGGGCTGAGACGGCACCTGGACAAAACAAAGCACCTCAACACTGTGTTTCAGGTGTTATCGCCATATAATGGGGTGTGTATAACAATGCTGTTACAGCAAATTCAGCTCTGAAGGTGCATGATTTACCTTTCTGTCAGCATTCAGTTGGGTCATTAGTGGAGGCAGAATTATGGGTTTCAGATGGCCCTGACTCCACTGACCAGAAAAGTACTCGCTCAGAACTGTGTGCATTTGGACTCTCAACTCCATAGAAAGATATCTCTCCTTCACTATTTTGGTCAATAGCCTTTAAAAAAATAAAGTCTGGTTAGACACAGGTATATCCCACAAGCCTCTTTCATGCTGGAAAACTTCACATAAATATGAGAAATAAGTGCAATTTTAGAATTCCTGGTGACTTTTCTTTTTTTTTTTTAAACAAAAGATTGGAAAAGCCAAACCAATAAAGTGCTGAAAAATTACCTATGGGAAAATCCTAAAACAATAATGCCATTTTCCCATCTCTCCACTAGGTGATCCCCTAGGTCATGTCTGAGCCGAGCCCAGAGAAGTGGAGGGAAGCATATGAGTGTATGGCTAGTGGGCAGCCGTCCCCTGTAGACCTCTGATAGAACATCATTATCCAGTGACAAGACATCCCGCAGTTCTCCCTCTGACAAACCAAACCTGAGAACAGAATGATTTCCAAATCTTTTAACTGCAGTTTTGCCAGAATTCATATAGTTTTGCAAAACATCCAACACATGTCAAAAGGTTGACTATTTGCAGATTCCATCTCTGCAAGAGTAACACATAGGCACCTGAAAAACCTGTGTTAGTCTTTGGCCTAATTCCAATTATGTATTTATTTTGCTTGTAACATGCACCCCCTTAAAAAATTCTACATGCATCCCTATTCAGTTTTAACCAGTATTTTAAAAGGAGTATCTTGTCAGCATTGTAAGTATGGCCATCAGATTTTTTTTTTTGCATGTTTTGATTACGCCATACACCACAACTGCACTTCTCTAATCTGTCAAAGGGTCAGGGAATTTCTGTATCAGTGGTCCTACTACAGGCCAAGAATCTCAAGGTTTGATAGGTTTGAAATGCTGTTATCTTTGGACACTGAATATAACTGCATTCACAGCAATTAAAAATTGCTTCAATTGGATTGTTGCTGAAAAGTAAACTACTAAAGCAGATATATGTCTTCTGTGGGTGAATAACAAACCTGGACGAGGCGATGTAACCCAGAGCATGGCGGACAAGCTGTTTGCCATGCTTTACTTCCAGTCCCTGAAGGAATAGTGAGAGCAGCTCTGGTACTGAGTTGCCTAGTTGAATTTCAGACATGATGGTGTAGGAAGACCACTGCTTCGCCATGTCCAGCAGCAGTTTCAGATGTAGGGGACAGCCACTTTTGTGAAAGCTGTGGAGGACGATATCCACCTGCTCTGACGTGACCCTTCGACCTGCAGCATTCATATAGGCTTCAGAGATGAGTTGGCCTTCCTCAAAGGTCAGCGGCTCTAGTTGAAAGAAACTTTTTTCATCATTAATATGAGCTGTCAGGACCTCCAAGGGAGAGCCTTTATCCATGGTAGACATCACTAAATGTACATTGGGTGGAATTTCTTTAGGTAGCCAGTGCAGATTATGCCCACAGTTGGGCTGGGACATTTGGTCCAGGGAATCCAGTATGAGCAGAAGAGTTTCTCCTTGTTTGGACACCTCCTGCAGCATGGCATGGAAGAACATCACCAACTTGTCGTGTGTGTTTGCTGTCTGGGGGCAAGGGGCTGGCATGCCAAACGCTGCACACACCTGCATGCAGATCCCTTTGAGGACAGAGTCCACCTCCGAGCTGAGTGGAGACGTACCAAGCAATCGTAAGGTAACCACAGCTTGTTGCTCCAGAACAGCCCTCATCTCCTGCGCCAACTTGCACAACAACGCAGTCTTACCACTACCTGAAGGCCCATAGACCACCAGAGGTGCGTGGTAGGTATTTGAAGACTCCCACATTGTAAGACAGAGCTTTCCCAGGACACCATCTCTCCCACAGAAAACAGCACACTTCTCATTCCCCAGCTCTGCATGATGGAGGAGCTCCTGCTTAAGCCAAAGCCACCCTGGACCTGTGGGTGTAGACGTTTTCCTCCCAGTCTTCCCCTTTATTTGAGACACAATCTGCTTACAGAAGCTTTCTAGATAGTCCTTGTGTTCTTTGCGGGTCACATCAATGGCATTCTTGCTAAGCTCTATGCGGTGGAGAGTGAGGTCACATGAGCAGGCGCTGTAGATGCGCTGTTTGAGATTGCTCAAGAGCTCCTGGGCTTCAGTGTCCAGGAAGCCGTCCGCTGTGACGTCTAAGAACTTAGAGACATGTTTCTGTTGTTCATTCTTCTTCAGCTGGGGCAGGTCCCGGACAAAGACCACAGCGGACTGTTGAGTCTGGAGAAAACCCTGTTCCACCTCCCACTCCATCACTGAAAACAACAGAGCAACAGAAAAATTACAATTCACAAGTACTATTTCTGTAAAATGTACACTGGATTTCAAAAGTTGCAGGACACAGACCTTTGGAAACACTGAAGCATTTAGTAATTCAGCATTATATGTAATCCAAAAGACTGGGTACCCTGGAAAAATTACTTTTTTTTTTTTTTAAGTGAAAATAAGTAGATGTGCTCTGAAGAGAACACACTCCTGCACATAGTAATATATATATATAATTTTTTCTGATGTTAGTCAACAAAGATCATCTTTATTAAAATGAACATCTACCATTTTTTATTAAGTCATTAAGATGTAAACAAAGTAATTCAGAGTAATTTGCTGTGAAATGTGCCATTCCAGAGAAACCCAGTTGTTTACAGTTGTAATTTTGTTTTCTAATACTTCCACCCCCCTTCACCACCACTGTAGTTTTTTTGTAATTACTATATCATATTAAAATGGTTTTGTTTACATTTTAAAAAGTAGAGGAATAATCCTTAAAAATTATTTTGAAAATTTGTTTAAGATTTACAGGATAAGACCGCATTGTTCATTTGCACAAGAATAAATCATGTTACACTGAAACAATGCTTGCTAACTAAAGTGAACAGCAATTTGTTTATTTTACTCATGTGCAACCAGTTGAAACTATGCAAGTATAATTTTTTTCAAAGCATCATTTTTTTCCCCCAATGTTGGCCGTGTGCCTTTATAAACTGATAAATTCTCTCACTTGACTTGAAGAACTTGTGCTTCTTTTCTGCACTGATGTCTCCGTCCTTCTCAGCCTTCAGCGCTGCGGTGCATAACAGCTCCCGCAGCCGAGCTGCCGTGAGGTTCCAGGAGACAATATCTCCATCCCGCTTTGGTCCAGCCTCAGATCCTGTGTCGTTATAATGAGGATAGTGTGTGGTGATTGGCTGAAGGACATATTTGGGGGGTATTGAGTTGCTGTCTTTGATGAACCATTGCTTAAAAAGTGCTGAGCCTTCTTGGTCATCGGAAAGTTTACTGAGCAGAAGCTCAAACTCATCTTCTGGTATGAGACGAGGGATGGAGCGGTGTCCATACTGACTGCCTACCAGAGCCTGTAAATACCAAGAAAACAAACAAAAAAACTGTGTCTAGGAATGATCCATAACCCACCTTTTCACAATGGAAACTGATGGCACTACTTACAACAAAATTAGGTCCAGCTGACACTTTTTGACATAACTGTATCTCCTGCAGACACAGCTCGGTTGTCATGTGATCAGCACTGATAAGATCACTCACACCCCATCTGAAATCCACAGCCTAAGACAGTTGAATGTTTAGGGCGATATTAGAAGCAGAAAAGGAAATCGATATCAGACTTGTAAGAACAGAGAACAGAGGCCTCTATCACAAGTGCATGTTTTGTAAGTAGAGGAAAATGTGACAAAATGATTAATCATGGTAGCTAAATGTATATTGCAGCTCTGGGGAACAGATAGTCCTTTAAAAAACAACAGTGGGAAACAACAGTAGTTCTTCTATGGTAGTGATTCCCAGACCCTGTGCTGGAGTACCTTCTATCTTGAGGTCTTTTCCATTCTAACACACACTTCAACACAGGAGGGATTTGTTCATTAACTTGTTAATGAGTTGTGAACAGAAGAGAACACTACATTGTGCAGGACAGGAGCACTCCAGGACCACAGCTGAACCAGTGTTCTGTGGCATCGCACCACAGATTTTTTTTTTTTTGCTTGATCAATAACCCCAAAATACTAATGTCATTCTCAAGGGGTAGTATACACTGCTCTGAGCAATGCACAGATATATCTGTGATTAAAGGTTCCTGAGATCTTAGAGACCCTGCTATTTTTTGTTTTGCCTTCTGATATTTGAGGGTTAAAATACAAGCACAAACCTCAAAGGTAAACCCCAGATTCTGACAGAAGTCCTGAATCTCTGGATAGGCCTTGTCCCAAAAGGCAGTTCTTTCACTAGTCAAATCTGGCCAAGGAAAATGAAATGTACACATTACAAACATTTCCTAAGAGTAATGATACATAACTGTCTAGTCACCTATAGTTTGTACTTACTAGGCACAACGAACAAGCAATTTCATCTTAAACTGCTGAATAGGTACCACTAAACTGAACCTTTTAAACCTCATAAGTACATTATGTCCACAAGATTCTGGACAGCCGTTCCAATTAGCAAACTGAGTCACTTTAAGGTGCAGACACTAGCATTCAGTGGAGTACACACATCAGCCCATGAATTTAAGTCTGCTGCCTATTGGCTGGAGGGATCTGAAGCCCCAAATCACTGGGTTTGGCTGTGGAGTAGTGGAACTGCTTTCTCTGGAGTGATAGAGCTCCAATACCTTTGATTCTAAGTGGCATCCGTGATCCTGAACATCTATACCTGAGCTTACTAAGGCTCTTGTGGCTTAATGCAGTCAAATCCTCACAGCAATGTTCTAACATTTTGTCAAGTCTGTCTTTAAGACGTTACTGCAGCAAAGGTGGGACCAATTCCTCATCAATACCTGAACTTTTGGACATTATTGCATCACCATCAGTTATTATTGCAATACAATAATACTGTAGGATGAAGCTACACTCATTACTATCACAGTGTAAAGAAATGGTCTTTTCTTTAGTGCTGTACCTGAGAAAGCTGAGCTGATGAACACTCGCACGACGTTGGACAGAGGCTGCAGACCTAGTGTGTCCTGTCCCTGCAAGGCCTCCACTGGTACAACTTCCCTCAGCTCGACCACAGCCATCCCTTCTGCACGCTTTCACAGAGCTCAGCTCACTACTTGCACATCTGCTCAAATGCAAGTGCACTGCTGAACTTAAAATGTAATTAAATTCAAGCACCCTAGCAAAACGGCTTACCTTGCAGCACTAACTGAACCAGTAGCATAGACCAATTGTTGGGGTGTGTCCATCAGAACATGTTTGTGCTCTTCTCAACTCGTCATTTCATCCACAGAGATCAAGTACACCAGGAGGAACCTTTGTTTACCACCCACTACCTGGCTTAGTGATGGGTTCCCTTAGGAGAGGTAGCAGCTGCTGTTCCACTTAATTACCTTGCGCAAGTTAGACAGACTAGCAGCCTTTCAGCATAAAATGTGACTTTTGAGTAATTAATTACCTATGCAAAATTGGTGCCTACGGTCTTATTTAAAGTGCATTAGAAAATCAGCTAATGTATTTTATATTTTGTTGACTTTCAACCATAGTTCAATGAGTTCCTTAACCTAAATTTGTTAGATTACTTTAAGAACTACAAAAATTAAGGGAACCCCCATCTGCTTCACTATGTAGTAATATAGCCTATGCATCAATTAACTGTGACCATGCGCAATGTTTGTTCCCTCGTCTTAGCGTCAAGCTGCTCTGAAGCCCTCAGTCGATTAGGGTATCTATCAAGGGACTTAATTTGTTCTTGAGTGCACCATGTTGCAAATTGTATAGCCAAAAAAAAAAAAAAGCTTAATTACTTGCAGATCTGAATTTGCTTCAGGCATAATTGCACAATCAACAGATAATGGAAAACAGCATGTAAAAAAAAATACTGAAGGGTTTGATAGTAACCTTGAATACTCAGGAGTGATGGGCATCATGTGTGCACAAAAATATAGCAAAGAATCAAATTATGCTGCTAGTATTTCATTTCCTACAGTATTTATTATAATTAATTGAATAGATGTTCTAGCAAGACTCTTAAGATTCTGGTGGAATATGTGACCAAACGAAGTCAATAAATTCCCAAACCGTTTTTTTTCCTTTAACTTGGTTAAATACAATTTTATTTTTTAAACAATGCTCCAAGATTTAAAAGAAAGAAAAACCTGAATCATACTGTGGTGATTTGTTCTGATGGTCTAAGTGAAACTTCAAGATTCTGATTCAGAAAAATCGGAGCAATCAGTCTCTAGTGTCTGAGCGTTAATGTTTCCCAGAGAGGCAGTGATATCTACTATCTACTGCGATAGTAACTGGTCAACAGGCACACGGCGTGCCCTGCTCCAGCTCCACTGACAGTCCTTTGCTCAAGAGGAAGGCTTCTTGCTTGGGCTCTCTTCCTAGGAACTTCTTCAGCATTTCAGCTGCGTCCTCTGAGCCTCCAGGCTTCAAGATACAGTTCCTGTAGTCCAGACCCACCTGAAGAGCATAATGAATTACCATTAGTCATTGCTCTTCAGTGTGCAAGATACTGCTTAATACATGTACTTCACTTTAACAATTAATTCAATAGTGTGCTCTTTTCATGTCAAATGATTCTGACATCCTGTAAAAAAAACTACTATTAATGACACGTTATTCTGACCTTGGGGTTCATGATGCCCTCCTGTTTGAAGCGAGCATAGAACATGTCCATGGAAAAGACTTCACTCCAAAGATAACCATAATACTGAGCATCATAACCACCTGCCAGATGGCCAAAGGTGGCTGGCATGTTAGTACCTGTAAACAACGTTAGAGACAAAACAGACTGTCAACTTGCATGTCGAGTCAAAAGTCAAGCATCAGTAAAAGATTTATTCAAGAAGATAAAACAGTGTGCTAAATGTTTGTGTGGACAAATGTATAATATATAATGTATAATATAATATTTTTAGGTGCCAATATGCACCTAAAAATATGTAAAAATGTAAACAAAAAATACATTTTCCAAAACAATGTTTGAACTGTACCATTTTTATTTACATAGCAAAACACAGTAACACACTAAAAGGGTTCACCTGGAGTGGCAGGCACTCCGAGGATTTCCTGACAGAGCTTAGCATACTCCTCTGCTGGATCCACTCCTGCCTTTGTGTGCAGGGCTTGGTCTACTTTGGCCAGTACAATCTGCCTCAAGTTGAACAGACCTGTTAAATACACAGCACCAACAAACAGCTTTTGTTAAAGAAAGTCCCTTTATCGGTCTTTGTCTCCCTGGGTTTGGCTAAACCATTATTAATGGCTTTATGCTAGTATACAATCAACAGCCAGTCCTCTGACCGTTTAATTAGAAAGATTTTATTCCTTTATTCCTTTACTAACCAAACACGCATTAGAATATGACAATAGTATAATGATGCAGACACAAAAAAATATGTTTTTACTGAGGAAAACAAGCACATCCTGATGAAATGAGTGATAAAAACTGCATTTCAGGGTCTTTCAGGGTCTTTCAGGGTCTTACTAGGGGCAGCATCATCCTTTTACAAGTTATTCTCATAGTAAAGCACAAGTCTGGATGAATTTTGTTTCTTTAACACCTACTATAATTACTATAAACACATGGGTTCAGATTATTAATTAATTAATTATTAATAACAGTGTTATCGCAAAGTGACCCACACTGAGCTGCCGGGAACTGTCTTGGGTTCTGCCTAATCATCAGATGATCGCAAATTCAAATTCCATGACAAAATAAGGCAATAAATATCAGTGCATTGTAAGCCAACTTCAGTAACATTCTGGGCTGGTATCAGCAAAGTGATGATATATTCACTACCTTAATAGGTTTCAGTAAAAAACTTGACTAAAACTAAAACTGTGTCCTTTAAGAGTAAACCTAGGATAAATCTGTGTTAAATGTACACGAAAAGGAAGGTTATTACCGGTATTAGCAAGTCGTGATTTCATGAGTTTATCCAGGAGTTCCTCTGGTATTGGACTGTTGGTTTTGTAATGCTTGGACATGCGCTGTAGTGGATCCTTCTCCCACACCCAATTCTCCAGCATCTGAGACGGGGCTTCAACAAAGTCCCTCTCCACATGAGTCCCGCTGAACATGGCAAAGTCTGCCTGAAAGTGCATACAAGCAGAACATGTCCTGAATGAATATCAGATAATTAACAAAGATATAATAAACCTTAGAAATGTAGCTTTAATTCAGACCTGTGCACAGAGTTGGTGCATGACATGGCCAAACTCGTGGAAGTAGGTCTCCACCTCATCATGCTGCAGCAGGGAGGGAGCGTCAGCTGTGGGCTTACTGAAGTTAGCCACCATGGCAGCCACAGCCATCTGCCTCGTCCCATCAGAGAGCAGGCAACCGGGCTGTAAGCCAAAACAGGCAGCATGTCCATACTTTCCCTCTCTGTGGGGAGAGAGTACAAGTGGCTATTAATTCCATCAAACTGACTCTTAACTGCTTCTACACAGTCACTTATAGTGGACGGCAAGATGCTTGAATCAACAGTACACTTCAGGCACCGTAACTGTTCCTGATCAAACGGTTAGCCGTTTTTTTTAAATAGACTAATCTCCTCAAGCCACACGGGTTTCCATCACTGGCCCTGTTCTAATCCAGTACGGATTAATTAAATCTGGATTAGAAGAATACATCACATCCATAAACAGGCAGGTCTGCATGCAACAGTGACAACATAACTGTCAATTACCAGATTTGTTTGTGATTGTACACTATTCACTCAGTAAAGCAGCTGTTTCATCATTTACCATGGATTGCTAGCTAAGGCTAAAAACTTCACTATTTTAACAAATGTAACAATACTGAAATATCAGCAAGCAACATCATACCATTCAGCTACACATAAATGGCACCACATCTGGAAGAATGAGGGAGGATTTTTAATCAAAACTTGATTGTCATACCTGGGGAAAAGGTCAAGGTAGAATTGGCCCACCACCTGGTCAGAGGTCCGGTCCTTGACACAGTAGAGCGTGACATCATCATGCCAAACATGAGCACCCTCTACCTGTTGGAAGGAGAGGTTCAGCAGCTCCTGGTAGATGTCCAGAAGTCCACGGGTCACCACCTCCATTGGGAAATACTCTTTCAGCTGGTTCTGATCCACAGCATACTGAGTCTCTTCCACCTGGGTCATGTAGTAGCGTGTGTCCCAGGCATGCAGCTCACCGTCAAAGGGCAGACTCCTCTTCTGGCACTCCTTCTCCTTCAGCTTGAGGATCACAGCCCGCTCCTCCTCACCCAGAGACTTCAGTTTACGGGCCAGTTCCTCTAATGGAGGGGGAAGAGGAGCAGTTTTAAGGAGCTGAGGTTTCAAAACAGACCACACTAACCATAACCTAACAGTGACATCGAGTATGTAAGTACTGCACCACTACTGAATCTCGAATAGTCTGAATAATCTACTGCCACTTCAAAAGAACAAATCCTACCGAGAAATGAGGCAACCTTCTTGGATGCTTTTGCCATGTTCATCTCCAGAACAAAGTCAGCATGGGTGCTAAACCCTAACAAAGCACACTTTTGAGAACGTAGCTCCACCAACTCCTTCAGAATAGCGGAATTTTCCTGTGAGTAGACAAAGTACAAATAAAGAAAACAAAAAGAGTGGAATTTTGTGATCTTTGAATTACGAAATACTGATGTAAGAGTGAGCCAAGTTTAGAAAAACTCAAATAAATAATAACAATAATAGTAACAATGTTACCAAGTCAAAAAAATTAGTTCAGAACTAATATATGAAAAGCAAGTCCAACCTCTTTACAACGAGAATTGAAGGCTTCTTCTAATCTTTTGCGTGTATCAGGGACATAGCATTTCTTCATGGTAGGAAAATAGTGAGGGTATTTGAGGGTCAGCTTCAGCTTTCCAGTCTCATCTTTCTCCAAGGAGTTGAGGAAATCTTCAGGAAGGCCACCTATCATATGTGCAATGTTTTTATTAGAGGTGGGCATAGATTAATTTTTTAATCTAGATTAATCTCATTGTAATCCTGGAATTAGGGTTTAAATACGGAAAAGTCAGGAACGAGAGAAAGACAGAGAGAGTAAGAGAGCGCGAGAGAGAGACAGAGAGAAAGGGAGGGAGAGAGAGAGAGAGAGAGAGAGAGAGCGCGAGAGAGAGACAGAGAGACAGAGAGACGATCCGCACGAACAAGAGAGAGAAAGAGAGATAGCAAGAGAGAGACAGAAAAAGAGAGAGAGACAGAGAGACAGAGAGACGATCCGCACGAACAAGAGAGAGACAGAGAGATAGCAAGAGAGAGACAGAAAAAGAGAGAGAGACAGAGACAGACAAAGAGAGCGAGAGAGAGAGAGAGAGAGAGAGATGATCCCCATGCTCCGGAAAAGTCACGAACGAGAGAGAGGCACAGAAAGAGCGCGCAAGCGAGCGAGCGAGAGAGAGAGAGCGTGTGAGAGAGAGCGACAGAGAGAGTGAGACAGGTTTAAAACGGGCGCGATCCGGAAAAGTCACGAACGAGAGAGAGCCAGGGAGAGAAAGAGAGTTAATCCGCGATAAAATATCAAGGTGAAAGTCATCATAGTCATCATTAGTGCAGCACGTTAATGCCGATAACGGCCCAGCACTAGTTTTTATTCATGTACTTCTCAACAAAACTATCTAAAGCAGTATACAAATAGCAGTTTTGGCAAAATGTCACTTTTATAAAGAGAAAGCATAAAGCCACTTACCCAGATCTTCCCGACTGAAAGAGAGACTAGTGGTGTCTTCATTCAAATGCTTGTTGAAATCAATACATAGTGTGCTAAGCTTCTTTTTGATTTTCTTGATCTCCTATTACAGTGAAAAAAAAATACGCAGGCAACATAGTTGTTACATTGGGTTTATATAGAAGAATCATTGGTTTGACAAAAATAAATTAAAATATATAAGTAATATATTTTGAGGACATTTAACAAACAGTAGCCTCTGAATGCCGGACCTCTTGTGTCTCCTTGGGAAGGTGAAGTCCATTTCGTTTTCCCAACTTGATCAATCTTTCCATGTATCTCTTAGCTTCAGGTGTAATACTTTCCTCCTCCAGTTTCTCCTGAAATAAAATGGATAACATTTCAAGAAGATTACCTGATATTGAAGGTTTTAAATCTCTGACCCAATGACAAGAGTGTCAGTAATGTTACAGCAACTTCTCACCTATATTGCTGGCAATGAGGGAATGCACTGCTTGACCACTGACACCAATAACTATGGTGCTGCTGAGAAGCCAAAGCTTACATTTAACAAATAAATGTAATTATCAATCGGCATATGCTATCGTAATATATTTTGCAGCCATTTTGTGTTATACCTAACATAATCCCTCAACCATGGACAAACCTGTAGAGCTACAATCCTCTGGTACACATCCTCTCTCATGCTCATCTCCACATCAAACTCCGACAGCTTCTTGTCCGCCTCGGTGCTGGCCGTGCGGACATCCTTAGAGGAGGACACATGCTGAGGAAAATCCAGCATGTTCCGCTGGACTGGAAAAGAGCCAGAGAGTGTGCATGACGCTATAGGTTTTAGACATTGGATCTAAAATCTTGGGAAAAAAAAAGACTCAGCTAAGAAAAACGAATAAAAGTGTCAAATATGATTTTAGATTTGGTATCAAGATCCTGTAACAATCCTGTAAAGACTGAAAACAATGACTGTTGTAGGACATAGCATAACAACCGATCAGACGCATATTAAATGTGACTAATCACAAATAACAAAAACATACTTTGTCTTCACATGTTTTATTTTGCTGGTCTCAGTGCAGAAAATCTGCACAAAATATGTACCTTTCAGTGCCTCTGCGCTGCTACTAAACAATGCCAAACACCATTGTTGTGCATGGGTCAGTCAGCCAGTCTTTATGTAAAAAAGTGCTGAACGGTGTATACCATTGCATGCAGCTTCCCTGCTGACTCAGACTTTTTTGCATAGCTTAACAATAGTCGTGCAGAAACCTGTTACGTTACTTTGTTATAAATTGAGCTCACTGTGACAAGAGATTTGTTTCAGGTGAAAAGCAGAGCTTTAATCTTGGGAACCATGTTCAGGAATACTGGGTGCTCAGTTTAGGAAGTCATCTACAGCCAATTAATCTCTACAGTAGTAGTGTTTAATACAAAACCTTAGCTACAGTCACAAAACATGACTGATTACCTGTGTACTCAACCTCCACATCAGCAAGGATCTTCAGAGTGTTCTCATAACTAACTTGATCCAGATCCAAAGCCCCAACTGAGTCATAAACACTCTTGGTCTTTGCAATAAGCTCATCAGTTAGCTGATGAATCTGCTCTGGAGTCAGGTCCCAGCGCAGTCGATTATCAGCACAAACTCTGCTCCCACTGCCAAACACCACTTCACCTGTATGAGAATGACAACATTTTGTTTAATTCAAGATCCCTGATCATAAGTCTCAAAGGTAAGGAAGCATGAGCTTTTAATGCAAATTTGTTTTTTTTTTTACAAGTCATATAGGATTGTAAAAGCGTTTACTAGATTCTACCCACTAAACCACTGGATCAGCTTAAGACAGCTGTTACGTACTGGCCCAACACCATTAAGCTAGTTGAGGTCCATCAACCTGTCCGGAAATATTAATTTTAGAGTGGCCAAATTGAGCAAATGGACATTTAAAAAAGGACACGTGTCTTTAAAAAAAACAACTCAAAGAACCAAAAAGAAGTCCAAAGGACAAAATTATGAGGATGACAATCTGCACATGCTTAGCTTGAGCAGCTAACGTGCTAGGTTACGTTGAGTGGTGAGCTAACATGCTAACACAACAGCCTGCCATTAACTTGAGATATTGTTTTTAGAGAAACTGTGGAGATTACTGGATGAAAGGGCACGAATAACACGACGAAACATGATAAACTACTAAGTAGTTGTATTGTATTATTTAGCCTCGATCTGAGTCCTTAACAACACAGCCGTGCTGCACAGCATGAACACACCGGCTACAGGAGATAACACTGCGTTTATATTGCTGGCTATAACGTGTCCGAAGTAAAAGCCGGGCTGATATGCTCCTGAGAAATATTTACGAAACACGCAGATGCTCGACAACTGAAGACCTGTCTTACCTGTAGGTGCCATTATTCGTACGACTCAGTAAAATAAATCAGTGTGTCCTCCCTCAGAGTTCCTCAACCAGAAAGGTGGAAATCCCGCCCAAATATGACGGCTGTGGTCTCCCGCTCAGTGATTAGTCCACATGAGTGTCAATCAACAAGCCCCGTCCAATGAGGTGGGGATGCTACAGATTCCTGATATACATAAATCCTACAGATAGATAGATAGATATGTAGATAGATAGACAGACAGACAGATAGACAGATAGATAGACAGATAGATAGATAGCAAGGTTGACAGTAAAGTTGCTCGGAGGGAAAATGCTTCATTTTAGAGTTACTGTGTCCAAAACGAATGAATGCATGAATCGAATAACTGGCAAATGGTGAGAGATTTTTATCAACGGATGTCTGTCATTGTTATGCATTGTTTGATTAAACTATAAAGTTTATGCACGTATTACTCCTCATTAAGTAGGTTATCTTTTATGTTTTTAAGTATTTAAGTTCTGAATCGGATTTGTGCAATATACAACTCAACTAAACTCAAATAATAATAATACTAATATTAAAACGGCTACTACTCCTACTACTACTACTACTACTACTTCTAATAATAATAATAATAATAATAATAATAATAATAATAACCTCCTCCACAATGATCCTCAACACCGGCACGCCACAGGGAAGCGTTCTGAGCTCCACGCTGTACTCCTTGTTCACACAGACACAGCTCCAACACCATCATCAAGTTTGCACTGCCATTTTTCACTTTCCGAGACTCAGGACAATACACGCACGCACGCACGCACACGCACAC
>JBBPDC010000038.1:13546469-13557977 GCA_037974485.1 Hemigrammopetersius urotaenia
TGTGAAGAGGGTGTTCAAGTAAGAATTTCATTGTGCTCTGTACTCTGTACATATGACAATAAACTTCAACTTCAACTACTGCATAGTGACGTTTTACGCACGTGTGTGTGCGTTTTACGTTTTGAGTTCTAGTTTTTTTTTTGTATTACGTGATGACGTTGTACGCACGCAGGACGTTCTGCCAGCCTCAGTGAAGAGAACGCGTTGAGGAAAATCCCTGCAGCGGGAGATAGCCAGTAAGTGGAAAGAAGACTTCATAACTACCGAGGGCGTGTAATTTCGTAGCATACACACCGTAACGCATTGTACAGCTCTATTATATTGATACTTGACGTGTGAGAATCCAGTTACTTCTGGAGTCTTTGTTGTTTTCGGCAGCCAGCTACACAAAACGAAAGAAGCTAAGCTAACAACCAATGTCTTGCTAGCTAGGTAATTCCTGTAGGGCTCAGCTGCGTCATGGCAGAAGAGTAAAACAACTACTGATCGAGGCTGCAGACAAAGTGGAGGAGCATTAAAATTCAGCACAGGCTGTTAGTTAAAAAATGGACATTATCAGTGTAGTAAGCTAAGGTTAGCCATCTATGACACAGACTAGCCAGCTGTTGCTAGAATATTCCATGTCATATGTCCACGTGAAGTCATCCCACAAGAGACATCATAGGCCCTATTCTCTAACCAGACACGGGAACAAAAACAAACACAACCAAGCACTGTCCACAGACACGTGTCAGGTTATAGTATTACAGTTAATTGGGTTAGATGGTGACCCACAGCTAAGACAGCTGTGGGGTGAAGAGAGTTTTCAAATTAAGGGCCTTCTCTCAAATTGAGAGATTGTCTGTCAAACTCACATTTTGTTTTCATTTCTCGCTGCTTTTAAGCGCTAGACATCAGTACCTGACTCTTGAGTGCAGCCACATTCTCAAAGTAATGTTTAAAAGTCTGGTCAAGACCCTTGATTGTTAAAGAAACACTGGATGAGCAGGCGTCCACAAACTTTTTAACATGAATAAATGCTTAAATGGATTAGCTGGCAAGAAGTGAGGGATGTTATAGCTCTTGTGGCTGAGTGTGTCAAGTCCTCACAGCAATGTATAAAAGTCTGATCAAACTGCTTATTGATGCCCTTGATTTCAAAGAAACACTGGACGAGCAGATGTCTACAAACTTCTGGACTTGTGTACATTTCCCTGTAGAGTTTATTTCCAGCCCTAACCTAACAATTAATAATTTGACACTGCTGAGACCTGTGACTAAATGCATTAGACCTATTAGCTGCTTTAGATAACTGGCCACTTCTGCACTAAAATTTGTTAGTCTAAAGGGACTAGAGTTTGTATTGTGTCATATCTCAGGCCTCGAAATTAGTAATTTAAACTAGTCCATAGTCCCAGGTTTGCTGCTCTAATCCTACCATTTTCATGTTTAGTGTGTCTAGTAGCACATTTTGGGAAAAAAAAGAAGGCAAAATGTGACATGCTTGTGTTTGTCTTTCAGGTTTCCTCATCAGTATTTGGGGAGCCCTTTTTTGCCAGCCAAAATGACAGAAACCAAACGTCTTGCTTACTCCATTATCCAGTTTCTCAATGACCAGCTTAAGTCTGGGGGACTGTCATCAGATGCTCAAGAAAGTTTAGAAGGTACATACTTCATTTGGTCCTAAATTGCTCATTTATGGGTGTATTTTTGGTTTAGAATTGTGACCTTGTGATTTCTTTCAAACTACTTTCCAGTTGCCATCCAGTGTCTAGAGACAGCATTTGGTGTCTCTGGGGAGGACCAGAGTTTAGGTGTTTCTCAAACTTTGCCAGAAATATTTGCAACAGCTGCTGCCAAGGTAACATTTTGAATGTCCTCACTTTTACTGTCTTCACTTTATAACTTGAGGTAACTCAACACTTTGTGTGTCACAGGTAGCAGATACACCACAAGTTAAAATCAATTCAACCAGTAGCCCCCTTTCGGAGGATCAGCTCGCAGAGGCAGAACGACTTAAAAGTGATGGTATGAACATGTTCCATTTTGTTATTTGATATTTTGTATTGAACATTTACTTTATGAAATGCTCTCTAATTGAGGTAGATAAGATTACAGCAGTAATTCACTACAGTACACTGCTAGAGTGTTTTACTGTTTTTGTTGTTGTTCAACATCATGGGTAGGTTTTACAGTAGTTGAATGTGTTTAACAGGCAATGACCAAATGAAGGTAGAAAACTTCAGTGCAGCAGTGGAATTCTACTCAAAAGCCATTCAAATTAACCCACAGAATGCAGTCTATTACTGCAACAGGTAAATGATTTGTGCTCTTTTCGACTTGGCAAGGTTTATACTGCAAAATCAGTATAGTTTTCTAAAATGTCAGTTTCGTTTGTTATCTAAAGAGCTGCAGGCTACAGCAAACTTGGTAACTATGCCGGAGCAGTTCAAGATTGTGAACGTGCGATTGGAATTGATCCAAACTACAGCAAAGCATATGGAAGAATGGGGTAAGAGTGACCATAATTAGACTTGACTGATCATTTTAAACGAAACATTTCCACTAGACTATGCCCAGTTTTAATTGACCAAGTAACTGCGTAATATTCATGTCCATATGTCCATTCATTTAATTCCAGGGGTGTGCAGTTATTTTATTTGTTTTTTGGGGTTTTTTTTTTTTAAATGCACACCTGATTAACTGTATGTAGTGTGAGACCAGTTGCAATAAAGAAGAGAATCAGTTAAGCTCCTGCTTGTCTAAAATTATAACTTGCAGCTTCCAAGGACACCTTGGTAAACAAGACTGAGCAATTTTGTTTTTTTTCTCCAGTGTGTTAAATTCAGCAAATACACAGAGCTTGTGCTGAAATATTTGCAGTGAAGTGCCAGTGAAGTGGATTTCTAATATAATTAACAAAATGTGAAATGAACAAATGTGTCATTTAATTTGCTTTGGGGAGGAGGGTGGCAGTTTGACATTCTCTATCTTCTTTTGATAACTAGATTGGCTCTTGCCAGTCTGAACAAACACACAGAGGCTGTGAGCTACTACAAGAAAGCCCTAGAACTGGACCCTGAAAATGAAACATATAAATCAAATTTGAAGATAGCTGAGCAGAAAATGAAAGAAACACCCAGCCCAGTGAGTCCTCATAAATTTCTATTGTAATTAATTAAGAATTGAAATAGACAGTTAAATTCACTGTCTTTGGTTTATCTCTCTCAGACAGGCGGCATGGGTGGAGTTGATCTTGCTGGTTTGCTTAGTAATCCTGGTTTCATGAATATGGTATGTATATTCAACCATGCCTATCTATTTCACTCAGCTGTGGAAACCCAGAGGAAAATTACAGATATCTTTTTTGTTTTCTAGGCATCTAATCTGATGAACAACCCACAAGTACAACAGCTGTAAGCAACAATAATTTTTACAACACTGATTGTATGGACATGCATATTGCTAGTCTGATTAATGCCTGTTATAGAACACTGCTTATTTTAGTTTTCCACATCGGGATTGAAAGTTGAGGGGTAAGAGACAAAAAAATAAAATCAATATATATTAGTTTACCTGTCATCTGTACAGGGTTTCAGGAATGATGTCTGGATCCTATGGTCCTATGGGTGCCACTACTGCTTCCTCAGCAACAGCAACAGCAACAGCTGCAACAACCGCAGCAGCGGCAGCAGCAGCAACGGGAGGAGCAGCGCCAAATGACCTCTCTGGCCTTATTCAAGCGTATGTCTATACACTTTATAGAAATTAAAACATGTCACTCTCTAGAAATAAAAACATGCTATTGTTAGATTGCAGAATTTAAGCTGCTTTGTTTTTGCTCTTTTTAAATAAAAACCTGAACAGTGGCCAGCAGTTTGCACAGCAAATGCAGCAGCAGAATCCAGAGCTCATTGAGCAGTTGAGAAGTCAAATGCGCAGCCGGCCTCCTAGTGCTAGCAACGAAGAACAATGACACACTTCGGGTGGTAAGTGCAGTTTACGTTCTGTTTGTGTACAATAACGTTTGGAATTTACTGATATGATGCTGCCTATCAAAATCGGTACTTATCAATACTTATACATTTTCTCCATAATTTGGTGGAAACATTAGACAGCATATGAAAAGACAAGTTATTTTACAATAACTTTTTTGGCAAATTAACAGGTTAAATTGCTTCCTTCTCTCTGCCTTCTCATGGGTTTGTCAAATCCCAGCATATGTTAATTAATGAGGTGTTGAAGTATTGATTACTCAAACCATGGGCATCACCGCCATTCAATCTGAAGGGGACATGTCCGCTTCACATTTCATAATTATTCGTTTGGAAACACCCCCCCCACCCCCCACCCACCCTTTAACATAAAAAATATTAGTTCATCCAGAGCTGTTGAATCTTCCACTTAATCGATAGGAGAATACACACACCACTGGAAATCCGGGTTTGCCTCCAACTCACTGCATATAAGTGAAATGAATCGTCAATGCATAGATAGGCGGCTGGAAACTGGAGCATGTAGCGCCAGCCCCATTGTGCATAGAAAAAATGGCTGGAAACATCTGCCCTAGGCTACATTAAATGAATGTTCAACTAAAGTTTGGTTGAACATTCATTTAACGTGGCCTAGCGCAGTAGTTTCCAAACCTCCTACCCCCTAAAAGGACCGAGACTTTGCACACGCCTGATCCAACCCACCCACCCAAACAGCACCCTCCACGCGTAGACCGATGTGCTTCTGATGCCCCTGACTCAAATTAAAATACTGGATGACAACTACAAGTAATACTATTCAGCCATGAGGAGAGGGCTGAGAATGGTTGAATGAACACATTCTGACATATATTAAACCATAATTACTTTCAAGTGAAATTAAATAGTATCTGTTGAAGTGCACAGCATTAGTTTCTTTTTTGGGTGTGTACAGTTATGATGGGTGAACCATGTAGGAATGTAATCATGCATTTTTATGCAGTTGCTGTATTTTAGGGGGTCCATCATAATTAGACAATTAGCTCAGTTATTCTTTGCTCAACTGCATATCATTGTAGTATTAGTTTATACACAACAGCTAAAAATGCCTGGAATTAATTGTTAATGTGGAATTTCCTCCTGGATCGTGTTCTGTTTTCTGTCAACTTGAGTTCCAAACGTGCGTCGGGCCATGACAGAGGAAACAAGCTAATTGGATACAAAAATGCAACAAAATGGGCACATTTCATGTAGGCTGATTGCACCAACAAGGTTTGTGTGTGGTCAGAAGCGAATTTGTTTGTAACAAAGGCTTGTAACTAGGCTTTCTAGGTAACAGAACCTTTGTTGTAAACAAAGCGGCATTTTTTTCTACTAGTGTTCACATGTATATTACTTTGTATCTACCTTTCTAAGAGTGTATGTCATATTTCCCTTTTCACAAAAGGCATGTCATTCTACAGGCATGTCATTCTGATGCTCAATTCTCTGTCAAATCAAGCAAGCACTTACACACCAAACAGCATGCCCACTCAGCCAGCACGAACACTTTCCCTGCCTTTTCACCTGCACATAGTAAGCTTCTGTGTTGGCAAGCAATTCAGTAGACTCTACAGTTAACCTTAACAGGCTTTCTGTGGGTGATCTGGACCATTTTCTGTCTTTGCTATAGTAAAGTTAAAGCTAAAAGGCTAAAACCTCTATTGAAATTCAGAGATGGACTTGCTTTATGTGTTTGAGGAGTAGCTGTTCAAATTGTCACCTCCAGAGGGATAAATCTTCTGCTTCCTCTAATTTCAGCTGCCCTGATTAGGGGCAACCCTCTCCATTTCCTTCTCTCCTCTGCATTTTTCTCTCTCATACCAGCTGCTTGTATGTCCTCCCTCACCACATCCATAATCTACCTAAAAAGCCAACTTTTTTCCTCTTCCCCTCAGCTCCATCCGCAGCATTTTTCGCCTAACATACTCTCAGTATCTTCTCAGAGTGTCCAAACCAAGGCAATCTCGCTTCTGACTTTCCCCCCCAAACAGTCCAACTGGATCCTGATCTCATTCCTGCTTAGGGTTGCAACGATTTGAAAATTTGGTGGTATGATTGTAGTCTGAGTAATAATCACGGTTTCACGATTATCACGGTTATTTTATGTGAATTCATTTCACAACTGTTTTAACATAAATCACACAAACACATTCTATAAAGGTTTTAGACTTCAGGAACTATTTATTGCTGCTTTTCAGAGATACTGCTTAGAAAAATGAATTTGTAAAATATATCTATAACCATCTGTAAGGCTGTAAAAATCTGTAAGGCTGTAACACATCCAGATCCTTTGATGAACTACAGTTTTTATATTTTCAGTGTTTGACTTTTTTTTAGCAAGAGGAATGAACTTGGACCTATCTGATGACTTGAACATAAATTGCACTGGTTACCTTTGAAAATGCAGTTAACATTGCTGCTTTTTGAAGATGCTGCATAGTTAGAAAAACTATCTGTAAATTTAATAAAAGTAATCTCTGTACACATATATAGGCAGCACAGAGATCATCTGTTGCTGCTAAAATACTTAAATGCAGTGACAATAGAAGAAAAAACAATAAAATAATGTAAAACTTGTCTATATACAAGCTTTAACAGTTCACAACTTCACAATGAGGCGAGATAATATTGCCGCTACTGCTGAACACTTTCTCAGAGGGGAAACTAGTAGCTTTTGTAGTAGCTAGTAGCTTTAGCATCTTTCTACACAGGAGACTTTCAAACGCTTTCTTTGTGAATATAGAGTAGCCTCCATGGTGGTTGTCTCTTGTTCTGCTTATAACATGATTGTTTTCGTCTGTGTGAATCTTTGGTTACTGCTTTTTTTTTTTTCTTTTCTCTTTTTTTTTTTTTTTTTGAGGGGTGGGGCGTCTTAATGGTGAATTAACCGCAATGTTTCACACCGCGGTTAATAGTCAAACTATTCCTGATCCTGTCCACCCTCGTCACTCCCAATGCAAATCTTAACATTTTCAGCTCTGCCACCTCCAGCTCTGCTTCCTGTCTTTTCAGTCAGGGCCACTGTCTCCAAACCATCAAACCAGTAACTTAAATGTCTGTTATCAACTTCAAATGTTTATATATAGTCTACAGAGCACCCTTGTTTGTTTGAAGCTAATGTAATAGGCAAATCCCTCTTACAAGTGTAGCAGGGATTAAGGAGGCCAAACAAATAAAGCCAGCTGCTTTCAATACCAATTAGATTTCTGAACTTAAACTTTGCCGTATGCTGTATATTTTACCCTACAAAGCCAAAGTACAGTAACTACATATTTGGTCAAAATTGACTTCAGACTACAAATGGAGTTTAGGACATCTCCTTTGTCATTGTGAGAAAATATCCTGGTTCAGTGTTGTCCCGTTTCAGAGGAATGTTGGTGTCAATATTGCAGTAACTACAAAATCTGGCCAGTTTAAAAACTTTAAAGCCATTTTTTTCAGTTTCAGCTTTGGCGTAGTTACTGCACTTTGGCTTTGTAGGGCAGTATAGATGTGCCTGGTTGGCACATGTCCATTATTTTGTGACTACATCTGCCCATTTAAGGGAAATAATCAAAAAAATTTTGTAGGGGACATTGGTGAGCTTTCAACCAGTACAGAATGGCCTACCCCCTTACCCTCTACTGAGACAACCAGTGAGAGCAGTAGTTATTGAAATAGTTTTTCTTAACAGATATAGAAATTACAGGGTAAAATACATTATAAATAAACTGAATTTGTGTGTTTATTATTTTATCTTCACAAAGAGCACAGGAAACTATTATACTGGGGGTAAAAAGCTTGGCTAAGTGCAGCAACGCCCTGTGCCATGTAGAAAGATTCAGGTTGCAGAAAGAAAAGAATGTCTCTAGAGACTGAATAATACTTCTGCATTTGTGCATCAGTGATCATGTTGCAGACCGTGTGTGCAGATGTTCCCGTAAGTGTCTGCTAATGTAGTTGTAACATGACCATGACCTATGCTACGGACAGTGTCCAAGATATAACATTGCGCCTTTTCTGTCTACTGATACTCAAATTGATTTAATACCTTTTCTGGTTCAGTTCTCATCCCGCCCCAAGTCCTGCTGAAGATCAAATTAATGTTTGCTTGATGTACAGATCTGCAGATGATCACTACATATTGAGATTTGGGAGGTGCAAACTATGCTTACCTATGAACCTCAATTGATCTTGCTTATTTATTTATTTATTTATTAACTATAGGCCGTTAAAGTTGTAGTTTTGCTTAGTGGGGTGGGTTGTCATTGTCAGGTTTTTCCACATGGGTGCATGTCAATACCGCTTGTGGTGATGTGTTCAGACTAGTGCTGGGCTGTTAGCGGCGTAAACGCGCGATAAAAATATCGCCGTTAAACACCCCCCACCCCCCCATACTACGCAAGCTATGATGAATTTCACCTTGATATTTCAGTGACTTGTCCGGTTCACGCATGTTTTAAACCTGTCTCGGGCTCTCTGTCGGGGTGGGTGTTCCAATGAGATTAACGGTGTTAAAAAAATTAATCTATGCCCACCTCTAGTTCAGACATAACACTTTGTGCAATGAGTGTTTGACTTTTTAATGATATGCGTTTCACTTTTCTTTTTTCCTAATAGCTAAAGAATCATCATGGGACACACAAAGAAGACTGGCTGGCTCTCAGTTTTTTGTTTTTTTTTGTCTAAGACATCTGTTCTTACAACTCCAGGGACAAGACCAATTTTACATCATGAGTGCATGTGTGTCTGGCTGCCCTCCCTGCCTTGTCTGTCTTTGAAGAAACCAATGTAGCCTAAACTTTTAGGTCATAGCTGACCATTTAGTCACAATAAATCCCTTGTTCAGTTTGTACAGAAATTTCACTGCTTCAACGTATGATTTTTCCGTGTAACTAATCCACAAAAATAGATCAACGTAAAGGAATCACTGCAGTACGAACTGGCTGTGGATGTACTGTACCACCCGATAGTGATTTGCTTCTATGGTAATGGCTGGCTTTGTCTGAGCAGATGACTTTGTAAGTGATATGTACAATGTCAACATTGTGGATATTAAATGTCAGATTTCAATTGTCATGCACTGGTAACCACAGCCTTGATGTAATGCTTCAGACTGTAACACCAGTCATGCTGTGGTTGTCATGAAGCAGGTTTATATAATGTAAGCATGACTGAGTTCACTACAGTTGTCATTGCTTTTTAAATAAACATTTGGGAGTTTTCCATCATTTGTTTGCTTTGGTAGTCAAATATGCGGCACTTAAGCCGGGGTGTTTCCTTTAATCAGTGTCAGGATCTGGTCTACACGTCACCAGCATCGCACAAGGACGAGGTTGCTAGTAGCAACCGGCCGGGTTATAGAGATTCAATTTAATGTGCTGAGTCGATTCCTTTGAACAGACGTCCGATTCATTTTCGGTCCCGTCTGATTGGGTCCCACAAAAATGTAAAAACACTTTATTAGTCCCACAGGTGAAAAATTTACATTGTTATTGCACCAAAGGGGACAAAAAAGAAGGAAAAGCGTAAATGGCGTAAAATTTGTACAACAGTATACTATTAAAAGGGCACCGTACAAAATTATATGTTTTTACATGCTATACAGGCGTATAAGTAAAAAGGTTTGTGTGTTTTCAGTTCCTGGTGTGTGGATGTGCAGTGACCTGTGAGATGTTGGTTGTAAAGTCTTGACAGCAGCTGGAAGGGAAGAATTGAGGGTGGAGCAGTCTTTAATTCCATCTCTTCATTATTCAAAGACTCAGTGAACTTAACGTCTCATCTTTCAGTAGTTGGACTCGGGGTACTTGAAAGACTACAGTATAGAAGGAAAACATTTTATAGAATCATCGCAGGTTTGTTGTGTCTCAATGTGCTATACTATGTAATTGTTTTACGACCTAGAAGTAAAGGTAATCAATACCGCATGGTGGTCAATTTGATTCAAACTTGTGATTCAGTTCAATGGATTCATTTTTTAAAAAAATACTGATTTGAAGGACGATTCTTTGAAGAATCGAATCTTGTAAGTCGAGCGTAGCCGGGGAAGACAGGTAAGGAGCTAAGAGGAGCTTTCCGTAATCTCAAACTTGTATTATTTAAATGTAATTGTACACGCAACATGACAAAGTATAAACATACGGTTACTTTCTGGAGTAATATTGGGAAGTTTAAATGACAGCTCAAACGAGATTGCTAATGTTTGTTAGCTGGCTAATGCTAACGTAGCTTTAGCGAAGCTTTTAAAGGCTCAGTTTGTTGGATAACGTTTCATATTTCAGAAGATACACTAAGTTCCAGCTCACGCAACATACTACCTAAAATATTTTTGGTGGACTTGTGACCACCAAGTGTAGCTCCTGGCAAATGTTGTTAGCATAGGTTAGCTAGCAGAGTTAGCCACATTGCTGTAAACAAACAAAAGATGACAGTTAACTTGTCCTCAAAGTCTCAAAGCATAACATGGACTTCACATTATTTTGAGAGAACTGAGTGGACTGCATGACCCCGGTTTTTGTCTCTGGTTCAGCAGAGCAGGATGCTGTGCAGGACCTGACCGTGGTGGGTCTGGTGGTCTCTTTGGTCTTCACCTGGAGAAAGAGCCTGTTCTGCTTCCAGTCATGCACTTCTGACAAAACTAGAGCTGTAAATTTGCATCCCTGACCCTCTGCCCCAGTATGGAGATCGTTGTGGCCAAAATCCTGTGCCTGATCGGGGTGTTTGCCCTCATGCTGGGGGGGATTCTCATCCCTGTGCGTGTGATGCAGTCTGACTTCGACAAGGCTGCAAGATACAGAAAAGCGGTAGCTTTCAGCAACTCTTTTGGAGGTGGAGTGTTCCTGGCCACCTGCTTCAATGCACTTCTGCCAGCTGTTAGAGACAAGGTAAGTTTATGGACATGATGCCAGTTCTCTAGTAAAGCACAGCACTGCGTATATGTTATCAACAGTGCAGACTTTACCTTCAATTAGAGCTGGGCAATATGGCCTGAAAACTCCCGATTTTTTCAAAATAAATCCGATTTTCGATTTTAATCGATTTCCCCCTAACCTTCTCAAAATCAAACTACAGATGACAAATAAATGGTTCAAAACAAGTTTTAACTTTATTTTGTTGTTTTAAAAAAAAAAAAAAAAAATTGAGCTTAAGTTCAATCTGACACAAATATTAGGTTTACATCTTTTAGCATGTTAATGAGTCCTGGCTTTTCCACAGTATGTATGGGCACCATATCTTTTGAAATATACATCACTACAGCATTTGTTTTT
The DNA here is from genome assembly GCA_037974485.1 of Hemigrammopetersius urotaenia. Taxonomy (NCBI): domain Eukaryota; kingdom Metazoa; phylum Chordata; class Actinopteri; order Characiformes; family Alestidae; genus Hemigrammopetersius; species Hemigrammopetersius urotaenia. Next base: position 13,557,709 of record JBBPDC010000038.1, read on the forward strand.
GCCTTCCACTGTGCCCGGTCAAGGCTCACGGAGGCCGGGCTGCACAACCTGCAAGGCGGTGTTAAAGTACAGTAACAGTACAGGCGTTCTGCATGGCATCTGAAACGGCACCGCTATCTAACATAGCTAACGTTAGTACTGCGGAGAGTGGCTGTATTGCTTAAGCTGTCGGACACAGTACTTGTTTGGGCGGCAAACAGTGAAATACGAGCCCAAGCGGAGGCAGCTGGTTCGTATAAATGTAAGTAACGTTAATAAAATTATTTTAC
>JBBPDC010000038.1:13561071-13609661 GCA_037974485.1 Hemigrammopetersius urotaenia
AGCGGTCTTGGGGATCGAACCCGGACTTTCTGGTCGCAGGGCGGATGCCTTAACCACTAGGCCACCCAACTGCCCTAAGTGAAAAAAGGGTGAAACAAGTTTACTTTACTTAATGGCCTGTTTGTCAGCCAATAGCGGAAGCTGCATTTTATTTCTCATGCAGTGATATTTCAGAGGCACTTTTAGGCAGATGTGGTGCTGTAGTCTAGATCTAAGCTGGAAAGTTGACTTGACCATATCTGAATATTCTGTTTGATGTTACGTTCTTGCACTTTTGGTTCCACCTGTACGTGATGTTTGTTTTAGGCGCTATGGTGATTGTTTTCGATTTTGTAGCTTATGAATTCAGGTCGTTTCATTTCTTCAGTTAACAGTGGTTTTGCAAATGTGATCTAGTACAGTGTCTAAAATGATCTAGTACAGCCTCTAAAATTATACTCGGTAAAAACTGAAGGGCTTATGCTCTTAGCCATATCAGCAATATGGACAAAATTCCATATGAAACCTAATCAAACCTCACCAAATCATTATTACAGTATGACATGATTCTGTCAACTTTCTGTATTTCATGCTAACTTTGCAAAAAACAAAACAAAGCCAAATAGTTTTCTTATCAATCTTCGCAGCGTTTTCTCATATAATGTGTAGCAGTAAATAATGGCCACTAAAACCCAGTACTAATGCTGTGGCTAAACCACATGGCTCTAACACTGGTATGCTCTGAAAGTATGTAAATGTAATTGATGTATATTATACTATTGGAAAGCATTCTGTAAGTTACTAATTTGGGTGGTTTTTTTTAAAAACATATATTTTCTATACTTAATACTGGATTTCATCTAAAAAAAAATACATGATCTTAATTCTGTTCTGATAGGATTTTGAATCACATATCTGTATGAATCACATTGAAAGTATCTTTGCATCCAATAATTTTAAGACCCTCTATGGTGATTTTTTTTAAAGGGAGATTGCTGTATGCATAAATATGCTGCAAGCACAACATTTTTGGTGTGAAAATAGGTTTAATGCCTATGTTATGCCTATATTTTTTTTTATGCCTGTTGTAAAAGAATGATCTGTCAGCAGCCAATCAAAACATCTATTAGCCTTGAATAAATCTATTTTCATTATTCCCTCAAATGATGAGCATGGGTTGACTTTTTTTTCATTCATGCCACTTTTTGAAAAGGCTGTTTTGTTATAAAAGGGCGATATGCTACATATAACAGTGTTCTGAAACTTTTACTGACTCGGCGTGATTAATGTAGGACATGTAGAGCCTCTACTAGTGCCACTTGTCCAGTTGGCATTTTCCCCAGGTACAGGAAATTGATCTAATTGGTCCAAAAGCAGTCCAGTTGGATCACAGACAGTTTTTGTCGCTTTAGCTCTGAACATCAGCAAACTGGAGTAGTAGGTGACGATACTTATTTGTAGGGTACAATTATATCAATTAGTTCCTTTTCCACATTATTCTTTTTGATACAGGGGTTCCTTATTTCAGAGGATCATAAGTAATGGGCAAAGTAGCGGAACCCAGAATAAACTTCCAGTGTTCCAATTAGTGTTGGCAAATCTTTTGCAGGTGATGACTGGTTAAACCTTGTAGCCTGCTAGGCCGAATTTTTATGGACAGTGCTGTTCTTAATTAGAACTTTACCTTTCCAGTAAAGCTTGATTCTTCCATCTTATCCCGAATCAGTTACACAATTCTTAAATCATGTTATTGGCCAGCAGTGAATTAGGAAGTTGTTTTGTTTATTTGTATGTTCTTCATTTCAGGAGAAAGTAAGCAATTGGCAAAGTAATGTAATCCTGAGGACTTGCTGTATTCAGTGATTGGTAGCAAATGTTTTGCAGTCGATGACAGCCTTGCCTAAACCTTGCAGCCTACAGACTTCAGTCTTGTCTTTAGTAAATAAATAAACTCAGGACAGGTGCCTGGCCAGGCCTGAAAATTTCAAACTCTTGGTATTAGGGGGTAATGGGGACAGCTGGTGGGTAGTGGTTAGTGTCTTGCCCCTGCGAATCCCAGGACTGCTATCTGCCCTTACAGTCATGTGTGAACACACCACAGTGTGAATATCTTCCTCTGTGTGGGCATGGTATCTTGCTCAGCCTGATCCCTAACCACTAGGCTACCAACAGACACAATAAAGGAAAGGTTAGAACTAAATCCGATGGGCCGAGTTTTTATGGGCTGCAGTGTTTCTCCATAAGAACTTTACCTTTCCAGTGACGCTTGGATGATGGCCTTTTGCCCAAGGATTGGAACAAGTTCTACCTTCTTATCCAGTATCAGTTACACATAATTTTCAAGTCAAGCTGTTATTTGCCAGCAGTGGATTAGGATGTTGTTGGATTAGGGGAATGCACATGGTTTGATTTAACACACTGTACGAGGACTAAACCTCATTCAAGGACTAAACCTCAATCACCTCTTGAACCTCATTTGCGGTATTCAGTAATTTTCAGTATAACAAACACAGTGGTACAGACTCATAATTTTGCCAGAACAAAGACAATACATTTAGGCCCCGCTTCATTCAAAACACGCCAAGGCTCTCCCAAGGCTCCAAAGGGACAGAAGAGCACCACCAGCTGGTGTGTGTGGGCACCTATCTAGAACAAAGGTAAGAGTGATGCCATAGCAATCCAATTAGACTGTGAATAAATCCTCCCTGAATTACAATGAGTTACAACAAAGAGTTTCAACTGACAATACGTGTAATAACTTAAGGCCTTTTGTGGCCACTCAGGCTCTCCTGGATCAGCAGGGCTTGTAGACAACAAGCCCTCCAGCTGTCCCATGAAACATAGTTTGTGGCCTGTATGAGATAATACGAATGGAATTTACTGATATATTTTAAATATAGACTAAAGTAGAAGTTGTTCACTAGTTCTTGGCTTAGATGCATGTTTGCAAGAAAAACTTGAATGTTAATGCGGAGGTTCTTCACTCTCCCAAATATGGTTAATTAAAGAGCATCTATTATGGAAAAACACATTTTCCTCCCTTTTTTATAATAAGAGTTAAATGTAGTATAATTGTGAGATCAGGATGAAACCTTACATCCCCAAAAAAGTAACTTTTTAAAAGAAGGAAAAACATTCTAGCTATATAATTGTAAATATCTAGAAATGTCATTTAGGACCATGTATTTTAGTCACTTCATGAATTCATACAATTTGTATGCTTTTTAGCTTATCTTAAGAAAGGCAAGAGTTGTTTTTTTTAAACAACATTTAAGCCTAAACAAGTCCGCATGTGGAAGCTAAACTCTGTTTGATACCCATTGTTTTTGTGTTGCCGATCTATATATCAGTTTTAAAGGCACAATAACATAAATAGCCTGATTAATTATAAGGCATAAAGGAAGGAAATGAGAAAATGGATTTAGAAATTAATTTGGTGCGTTTAGCACAGATGTTTATGACAACAAAACCAAACCACAAGATCAATGTAAGACATGGGCCCCCATCCACTGAAGAGACCCAGTCACAACTTTTTGCATAAAATTACAGATTTTAAGCAGTTCCTGACGCGTGAACACCAACGTGCCGAACCCACGGCGCTAGGTATGTCCACGGCTCGTGCGCAAATCCTCGTGGTGCGGCACCCACACGGCATCGAGGTGTGGGGTTTTATTACCGAGCCCTAATCCTCTTATCGGCCCAGGCGCTCAACCCGCGCGCCTACGGGGCTGGAACGGAGCCTCGCGCGCGCTATCCTGATCGCCTCGCGGGTGGAACGCGCTCCTACAGCCTCGAGGCCCCCGAGGCGCCATGGAGGAACTTCTGATCCCAGCGGACGCGGAGGAGACGGGCGGGTCCGGACGACCCGGCACGGCCCAGAGCGCGAGGGAGGCGCTGAGGAGCGCGTGCGGCGAGAGCGTCAGATCCTACCTGAGGCAGTACGTGAAGAGGAACGGGCTCCTGACCATCTCCGTGCTGGGGGTCGCCACGGGCTGCGTGCTGGGGTACATGCTCCGAGGACTGGAGTTGTCCACGCAGGTAGTACCACCACACTGACCAGCAGTGGAAAAAAAAACAACAGTTGGAGGGTCCACTCTTACAAACAAAGAGCGAGATCATAGAGGTCGAGGTTTAGTTTAACAAAAGTTAAACCTTTTCAGCGCCTTTATGTTTGAGTGTAGTGTAGTTTACATTGCTGTAAATGATGATACAACTCAATACAAAAACTCCTCTTGACATGGGCTTATTTACCTACATTTTTCGATCCAAGGTTGTCCACGCAGGTAGGACCAACACACTGACTCCTAAAAACATGAAACAAGATTAGTGAGTAAAGAACCAAAGATTCCCCAAAGGGAAAAGGTCTTAAAGGAACCAAAAGTGCTTCTTCTGTGTTTCCATGCAAAAAACTTTAAGCACTTTTATATTTAACTGTAGGTCAGCATGGTCATATTACTTTAAATGTTTATATAAAATAAATGTAAGTGGCCCCTTCACAGGCGAACACTACACACCACCACACACAGTGTGAACAGGGTGAAATTCTTTCTTTACATCTAACCCACTCACCAAGTAAAGCAGCGGGCAGCCATTAACAGGGTGCCCGTGGAGATGTGTATGAGGACAGTAACTTGCTCAAGGGTACCTTAGTAGTGTCACTAGCAGTCTCACTTCACAGACCATTACAATACAGTAGATAGAATGATAAATATGACAAAATAGCTGGTTAGTACATTTAGTCGTAATCAAAAAGCTTGGTCAAATTGTTTTGTTGATTTTTGCTAATTTTCAAGTTTTGCTAATTTAAAAAAAAAAAAAGCACACATTCCTTACAGAGAACACATGTAAACATGCTCATTTAACATTGGAAAGGCAGCATTTTGCGTTTTCTTTCTGTTTTGTTCAATTCAACAGTATTTAAACAGTAGCTGTGATTTAAAAGGTGCAGAAGTGTGTTCTGTGTACAAAATATCATACAAATACAAAATATTAACCAGGGCAGTGTCAACGTAGGCTATAGAACTCCTGAAACTCATCAAAACCATCCCTCTTTATGTAAATTCTGTCTGCTTAATGTCTTACTTTTCACTGGTCTCTCAATTAGTTGTTACTACATTAGCAGGCTATGTTACCTTTGCCGTTCTGTTCAATCTGACACCAGAAGCTTTGGATGGAGAAATGTGGACCACTTTTGGCCCAAAGCAACATTTTTTATTTTGCCTCAAAACACCCTCTTAATTGTTCAAAGGTGTTTTCTCCAGTGCTCTCCTTTGTCCTTCTGTTGACTGCCTCCCAAACAAAATAAAATAATTTTAATATGAATATACACACTGTGTTCACGTATGCTTGTCAATATATTAGAAATTAAGGCTTGTAATAAAAAAAAAATGTCACAGCCACAAAGACCTACTATATCATAGGTTTTGTGATGTCACAAAACCAACACATTTATATTTACATCTCGTTATTAAACCTATAATGGTCTAGCTCCGCCCATTCATGCTGATGTTGAAAGGGGTGTTTCAACATTGTACTGTGCTATGAATAAGTTGCAATAACAGGACAGAAACAAGATTATTTATGGATAAAAAAATCAACTAATTAAGGGATAAACAGAGGTTGAAGAATATTCCTGTAATTATGATGAATTCTAAATCATATTTTACTACACCCACACATTACGAAAATAATGAAACAGAAAGAAATGAGGTATAAAAAAATACCTCAGCCAGTCCGTATCTTTAATGGTTTAAAATTGGCCTAATAGTTTTATTTTTGTTGCATAACAATACTTTGGTTTTACAAAGCACCTGGCAACTCTCACCTGGAACTGTGATTGGTCACCCTGCAAACAGACGGAATATCATGCAGCTCTACTCCATATACATCTAAAGATTCTTCTTGCAGCTTGAAAATGTTTTTTGTGCATTAAAATGCTGACTGAAATTTGCAGCTTGAAATCCTAGCTTTGCAAGACTTCTGTGGGAGTCAGAGAACATGCTCACACTGTTCTCTATTAAAAGACATTTAAGAAACTGGAAATGAGGAATTACTTTTTGTCCAGTGGTCATAGATAAGGTCAATGTTAGAAAGTGCTTAAGGCCAAGCCAAGCTCTGTTGACTGTAAATGCAGACACAGGCCAGTCTGCCAAGGAAAACAGTTTGGGATCGTCTAGGTCCCCTCGTGCGCGATGTGTGAACTACGCCAACAGGTTAATGAGCTCTTGAGTGCATGACTTAGCCAAAGGCCGGAGGAAAAGTTGGCTAGTAGATCTGCTACACCAAGAAGCAACAACAGCGTGTTACATCATTCTCTTCCACAACATTATACCTTGCCAAAACTTGAGAACCTGATCTTATGCCAAATTCGTAGTGACGTAAATGAAGCCCCACTTTTGGTTGCCCGACGAACCTTTCAACTGCCTTTCTTTAATGCATCTGTCTACCACATCTGTAGACATGGAAGCCCATTTAAAATAGTATGTTCACATTTTTCAATGTCTGAAAATGATGATCAGAAAGTGCAGGTTCGATTCCCAAGACCGCTAGGCACCACTGAGGTACCTGAGCAAGGTACCGTCCCCACCGCTGTGTTCGTAGCGGCCCCCTGCTTCACTTGGTGAATGGGTTAAATGCAGAGGAAGTATTTCGTGCTGTTCACACTGTGTGCTGTGGCGTGTTCATGTATGACCAGATTGTCACTTTAAGTGTTCCCTTTATTTTTTTGAGCCGTATATACATATATATATATATATATTAGATGATTCATTTCTGTTCACTGAATGTTGGCAACTGCTCTATTTTAACTCTATTTTTATATTTTTCCTGGTTTTCTAAAAGGCAAAAATTTATTTTTCCTTCCCTGGAGAACTCCTGATGAGATTGCTTAAAATGCTCATCCTGCCCCTGATCACCTCAAGGTAAAGATGTTTTATTGATCTGACCTTATTAGCATTATGCACTAAATATCCATCTAGCACTGTAGAGTTTGTCCATGCAACTGTGGTTACATTAGTTACAAATCCACTCTCATTGTAACCTTGTCAATATGTAGTTTAATGTCAGGACTGTCATCTATGGAATCCAAAGCCTGTTGTCGTATGGGTCTTCTGACTGTGACCTATTACCTGTGGACCACCTTCATTGCGGTTGTGGTTGGCATCGTACTGGTGCTAATCATCAAGCCAGGCCACGGCACTGAGATCGAGAGCAACAGACTTGGTGGTGGTCCTGTTATGACATCTGCAGACGCACTGCTGGACCTTGTCAGGTAACTAATCTACCTTTTATCTACACTATATGTACAAAAAACACCTTACTTCCAGTGAAGGGCAATCTAAACGCTTCAGTATACCAAGACATTTTCGACAACGCCATGCTTTCAACTTTGTGAACCCAGTCTGGATAAGTCAGTGTGGAAGAACTTACATGGCCACACAGACCCCTGACCTCAACCCCATTCAACACCTTTGGGATGAACTGGAAAAGGGATTGCAAGTCAGGCCTTCTCATCCAACATCAGTGCCTGACCTCATAAATCCTCTACAGAATGAACTCCAAAATCTTGAGGAAAATCTTCCACGAAGAGTGGAAGCTGTTACAGCTGCAAAGGGGGACCTGCGCCACATTAAAGTCTTAAACCTATGCATAAACAAACCTGTTTTTTATTTTGCTTTTTAGTCCAAGACTAGTTTTAATTTGTAATTACAACAATGACCTGAAGTGTTAAGCTGGCGTTGAAGAACAACGTTTGTTTCTCTGAAGAACTATGTTTGTTAATGAGAAGTCCAAGGAATCTTTTTGAAACCGAGAGAACCTCCACATACCTATTTAAGATTTGTCTTGGAACTGTACATCCAAGCGAGGAACCTTTCAGGAACCTGTATAGTGAAGCAAAGGGCTTTAAGCGATGGTCTAGATTTGAGGAACAAGGCCAGCGGGTTCTTTCATGGAACAAGACGGGAGCTTGATCCAACCCAGTATTATCAAATACCCTTGTCTCTCCAAAGGCCCCCATCATTCACAAGCTGCATGTAGGTCTGAGGAGTTCAAGACGTCCTATACTATGCAATCCAATTAAAGTGGAAGGGTGATTAGTGTATTTTTAGTAATCCGCACAAAGAACTGGTTTACTGGCTAAGTAACCAGTGGTGATCACTGCCCATCATGGTCACGCTGGGATATTGTTTGGCTCATGCCTGTATGCTCATTAATTCCCTCCAGTCCCGACTTCAAAGGCTCTAAAAGCAAGCCCACATACAGACACACAAACACACCCATTGCCACCTGTAGTATATAAAACCATCTCTAGGTGTCTGCACTGCTTCATATATGCCTTTTCCATGTACTTTTACAATTAAAATGCACATTTCATAGCATACTATTGCTTTTTGCTCCAGTGAAAGTATCTGATATACTACCGTAACATATACTTTCCATGAACACAACCATGAACATATTTCCCTATGACAGGCAATTCAGTCTATAACATTTTAGCCTGCCCATTTCTGTTCAAGTGAGAAGTAGTGCCATTGCAGCAGATGGTCTGTACAACTAAAAGGGAAGATATGGAGAACACAAATGGTAACAAATGTATTACTGCAGCCTTCCAGAGGACCTAGATATCTGAAAGGAATTTTATTTTTACATTCAATTGCCATCCTTGAGGACTTCAGGACTTTCCAGCAAGTAGTACATTTCAGCCCGGTGTATTTTTGGAGCCCACTACAAGGCCGCCAATCAGAACAGATGTCATTTATATAGATCAGTCTTAAAATTAATTGTTATTTATTTTTTATTTTTATAATATATTTCATTCTCTGGCTTCATATTTAAATGGTGTTTTTGATACATAACATCGTTGTTCTATTTTACTGTTTCCTTAGAAATATGATTCCTTCAAATCTCATCGAGGCCACATTTCAACAGGTAGGCAAAACCAACATTGGGCCTTTTTAACCTTGCCTACTGTATAAATGTGGCAATTGCCTCAGTTACATATTTCATATTACTCTGCTACTATGACTATAAATGGAGGCCTCTACATCTCTGTTTTGTCTTTTTAGTACAAAACAGACCTTATTCCTATTGTCAAAACTCAAGTGAGCACCAAGCAGCCCAGCTTCGTCTACCTTTTGCCAGATGAGGAGAACCCTAAAAGCCGCACGGTGTTGCTGGAGCTTACTCCGCCTCCTGACATTCACTACAATACGATGCCTGGTAGCAGCCAGCAAATGAATGTACTGGGCATTGTCATCTTCTCAGCCACTATGGGTAAGGCAGTTTAGTCAATTCGCTCAGATATAAACTAGTGATGGACAATATATTATCCAATAGTGATGGGCGGGTTTTATGACCCACACACTCCCAGCAAACCTGCTTTGCTCAGACTTAAAACGATATACATCGCGAGGAAAAAAATAAAAGACCACTGCAATTTATTTTTAAATCAGTATCTCTGTGAGTATGACTGACATTCCTGTGACTGTTCAATTCCTACACAAGCACTTGATTCTGCTTTATGAGGGACTGATTAGTGATCACCTGAATCATATTTGAGGAAAAGTATTAAAACACTGCTGTGATCAGCACTCTTCTCTGGCAGTGAGACCAGCTGGATGGTAAAACACCACTAGAAGTAAGTGAAAGGTTATTATCGCCATTTTGTTTAAGAGGGAACGAGAGATTTGTTTTCTTTGAATCCGCACCGCATGTTTTCTCTTATTTTGATGTTTTGTCATTTCCTTTAAATTCATGGTTTAAAGAACAATATTTTTATTTGGAAATTAAGAGAAAGGTGTGAGAACCTGAGAAAACCTGAGAAACTGAACATTTTTGCTAATTTTTTTCCAGAGCTGTAGATAAAATCTGCCCCAACACACATTTTTGTTATTTATAACTTAGAAAGTTATTTTTAGCTTAACTGGCCTGCAACACCCAGGATATTTTTAAATAAGTTGACCAAATCCCAGCTGACTTGCAGGCAACGGATTGTACACCTGCATACGGCTATAAATCTGCTGTACTGTTATATATCATATAGCGATGTCACATGCTTCTTTTCTTTCTAAAAATCTGCTTGTAACATTTAGAATACTTGTTAAGCTTCCCTTTTCTTTTTAAACAACCACATATAGCATGGAAAACTATTTTAGTAAATATATAAAACAAATGTAAATCCTTTGTTATTGTAATATCACAAAAAAACAAAATCTTTTTTAGCCCCACTATTTCATTTTGAAGATGCAAGAAGTAAACATCAGATTAAATATCAACAAATTGAGGAATGATACCATATGTCCAAAAGTTTGTAGACGCCTGCTCATCCAGTGTTTCCTTGATATCCTTGGTATTCATTCGGAGCATTTGCTGCAGTAACAGCCTTTGCACTTCTGGAACATTGAATGCAGCCTCTTGACCAATAGTATGATCAGGTACTCATGCCGGTTAATGAGTTCACAAACATCACATCACTTCTGTACCACAAACACCAGAGCAGCTTAACCTAAAGGTATTGGACACAATGTCATCAGTCATGAAAACGCAGTTCTACTGCTCCACAGCCCAGTGCTGGCAGAGTTTATGCCACTCCCGGGTATAGTGACCTCAGACTAATGTGCCGCTGCTCTAGAGCATCCCGTGTGGGAACTGAACATCTCTCTGAATCCAAAAGGGCTGTCTGGATACTTTTGGATATTTTTATATATTTGGAAAGTATCAGGTTGTACAGCTCTGGAAAAAAATAAGAGACCATTGCAGAAATCTTCAGTTTCTCAGGTTTTATCTTTTATAGAATTGAACTGAACAGCTTTGCCTTAGTGTTTAATAACTCAATGTTTTTCCTAACTTCCAGATAAAAAATATTGTTCCTTAAAGCATAATTTGAAAGGAATAAAGGAAATGATGCAGTGTTTACAGAACTTGGATAATATAAAGAAAACAAATCTCTTGTTCATTTTTAAACAAAATGGCAATAATTACCTTTGGCGTACTTCTAGTAGTGTTTTGCCGTCCAACTGGTCTCATTGCAAGAGTGTTGATTACAGCAGTGGATTTTACACTTTTTCGCATTAAATAAGATGTGATTAAGGTGATCACTAATCAGTCCCTCATGAAGAAAAATGAGGTGTTTGTGTAGGGATTTAACAGACACTGGCATGGAATGGTTGCCATACTCAGAGATGCGGATGTAAAAATAAATTGCAGTGCTCTTTTATTTTTTTCCAGAGCTGTATATCTTAAACTAACCATATAAAACCAAGTGATTTGGAAGCCTTTGTATTACTTAGTGTTCATGCCATATGCACTTTCAGGTCTTCTATTGGGCAGAATGGGCGAGCGGGGTACCCCATTAGTCAGTGTTTGCCAGTGCATCAATGAGTGTGTCATGAAGATCATCAATGCAGCAGTATGGTAAGATATATGAAATTATTTTCTATTCCTAAACTAGATTGCATTTAGACTACATATATTGGAAGCAATATGGGTTTAAGCAGATGTCAGTATAACAATGTTTTGTTGTGTTGGCATAAAGACTCATTCAATATTTTAAAATCACCATATCAGTATTTTTGCACTATAATAATGTAAACAATGGGGGTGTACAGGAAATGTTACAGTATTTGTTTTGCTAGAATATGTCATTTTTTATCTACACATTTTAGAGATTTTTTCCATTGGAAAGGATGTGTATTTTACAAAAAAATGACAAAGTTGTGCTCAAATGAGCTTTTACACACAGTTAATTCGGAAATGTTCTTTGCATCCAAAGAACGTTCTACCAACCAAACAGTGATCCATTGAGAACATAGAAAGCCGCTGCTCACGCGTCACTGTAGCTGGTTAAAAGCTCTCCAGCACTCAGGCGGCACGTGAACTATGACCGTGGCAGGTGTGTTAAGACCATGCTGGCGCGTGCAGCAGATTATAAGTCACCTGCACTTAAGTGCTCTTACACACTCCTGCTGCCTCCGGTCAACAGGATGGCCTCCACCAGTGATGTCATCACTTCTTAGAGAAAACATCCTTAGATACTCCTCAATCTTCACAGTTTAACTGATGAAATACAAAAAGCAATACTTTTCCAATGCTGTAACTGCTTATTTGATTGTAATTGCTTTTTTGTAGCACTTGTGTTAATGCAAAACCTTCTCATTAAAGCAGAGGTCATCAACAACAAGTGCTAACAAATTGATCGTAACAACGTGACAATGATAAATACCACTGATAAAGAGGTCATCTGGAGTTTTTAGAATTAAGTTCTCTATTTGAATATCAGTATTTGATATCAGGTACATCAGGTATCAGTTACAAGTACATGGCTCCTACCTTTTTTTGGCAGGTATTTCCCATTTGGGATCATTTTCCTGGTGGCTGGGAAGATCCTGGACATGGAGGACCCGTCCATCCTGGGCAGGAAGCTGGGCTGGTACGCTGTCACAGTTCTGTGTGGGCTGTTTGTCCATGGCCTCATCCTGCTTCCATTCTTCTATTTTGTCTTGACGCGGAAGAACCCATTCACGTTCATTCGAGGCCTTCTGCAGGCTATGGTCATCGCCTTGGCCACTTCATCCAGGTCAGAGAAACAGGAGAGTAAAATTAGCCTTGCTCATTTTCAACCCCTTTTTTAAAACATCAAACAGTAAACTATGTTAAAATCAATTACAAAAAAATGAATAATGATGAAAGTTATTGGGTAAAATTCTAGAAGAAAAATTCTAGAAGAAAAAACTACCCAAACTAAATAATGGAGAAATGTATGATTTCATAACACAATAAATTGTTTCCTTAAGAACTGCAATCATGTTGAATCATGTTTGAGCTTAGAGAAGGAAATGTCTTATAGCTGTCTGTGTTCATTTGTCTGATGCAACCTTTACTGAAAGATGAATATAGTTGTTTTTTCTCGTTTATGATAGTTCTGCTACGCTACCAATCACAATGAAGTGCTTGCTGGAGAACTGTCATGTGGACAGGCAGATAGCACGGTTCGTCTTGCCTGTGGGTGCCACGATCAACATGGATGGCACGGCCCTGTATGAAGCAGTGGCTGCCATCTTTATCGCTCAGGTCAACGAGTACGAGCTGGACTTTGGGCAGCTGGTCACAATAAGGTGAATGTTGCTCCATATCTGTGGTGATATGTGTCTAAGTGTTAGCCCATCAGTAGATGAGTTCACTCTCAGCTGGTGCCACAGTCAGCTGCTGGCCTGGTGGTTAGGGATCTGCCTTGTTGCAGATCTGCAGTTGTAAGGTTGTGGGTTCAAATCCCAGGACTGCCAGAGGCACCACTAAGCAAGGTAGTGTCCCCACACTCTGCTCCCCAGACGCCACTGTTGGCAGCCCACTGCTTTACTTGGTGAATGGGTTAAATGTGGAGGACTCAAGTAATTTCTCCTGGGATCAATATAGTATGTAATAGTATAGTATGTAAAATTTTAAAATATCAGTGGCCATGAGTCAGAGGGAGCACATTAGCCTTGCTCTCTCTGGGTGGGTTGGCTGGCCCTCCCTCTCCCCCATCACTTAGAGTGATGTGGGGCCTGTAGGAACGGAAATGACAGCTAGTGTTTTCCCACATGGCATTGAGTTGACCAATGATGTCAAGCTAGCAGCTGTTTGAAAAGTTCCATCAGTTTAGAGGAAGCACCTGCTAGCCTCCAAGCTCAGTAGTAGACTAGCAGAACTGGAGAAAACTGGTCAAAAACACTGATGAGCAAAAAGGCTCATCACTTACACAAAAAGTGGTTCTCTGACTGGTCAAATGGCTCTGCTTTAAGCTAAGAACCTTATACACTGTACCAAAAAGGGTTCTACAGTATATAGACAGTATATGGGACCATCTTTGCAGTGTAGTATTCAGTGGGTTATTTTGCTTGAGACCATAGATATCAAGTTGAACTGAAAATAGGATAGCTCCCATGCAAGAGCTATTTTTTAGCAATGTTGACGTGACTGTAAAAACCTTGCTATGATGTCACCTCCCCTGCACACTGAACATACTCTTCACTCTCCTGGCTCTCAACAGCATAACGGCGACGGCCGCCAGCATCGGTGCTGCTGGGATCCCTCAGGCAGGCCTCGTAACCATGGTGATAGTACTGACCTCTGTGGGCTTGCCCCCAGATGACATCACGCTAATTGTGGCCATCGACTGGATTCTGTAAGTTGAGAATAATTCCCTGCTAGTAGCTTTGGTTATCCGTAGATAATCCAGTAGCCTCACTGATTATCCCGTGAGAAACCAAATATAAGCAGTGTGAATAAGCAGCTCAGAAAAGGCAGTCAAGTCCCTGCTTTCTCTTTCAAAGGGATCGATTCCGGACAATGATTAATGTACTAGGAGATGCCCTGGCAGCCGGAATCATCGCTCATTTGTGTCGTAAAGACTTTCCACCTGACACAGGGGTAAGTCTTTAGTGTCCATTGTAATTATCAGACAACAGTAAATTACATCTCGGTCAGAGCTCAACGAAATGTACAAAATACTGCTATAGTGATTATATTACATTACTATGTACTTTCTTGGTTATATTACTACACTGGTCAAGATGCCCATGCTATTTTTACATCTTACAATCCTCTGCCACATCTATAACACAAAGGTTGGTGTGATGATTAACAAACCATCGCTGTTGGAACAAAACCTTCAAAGTCATTAATTAAAATGTTTTAATTTAACTTGCACTGAAAGTGAAGTGCAATTTTCCTCTTCCTTGTTATGGAAATATAAGGTTTGGTCCCAAAAGCCAAGGATCAATGTGTGGTGAAGACCTACATCCAGTTAACTCATCTGAAGTCAATGTTTGGAAGCTGAAACAGTACTACAGATGTAAATTCAAGCTGCAAGTTGCTCCTAAAAAGGTTTGAAATCACAGAAAAACACTAATTTATCCAACATTTGCCATTTCCACAGGGGAAAGCTAGTGGGCCATCACAGAACGCGCACACCACCCAAAACATGGAGAATGTGCCTTTGACGGAGGTGCCACTACTGGCTGGAAAAGACTGCATATTCGAGGTGGTTGGAGATACGGTTATCGAGCGACCCACAGTCTACTACAACATCTGTCAAGTATGACCTCACCACCAGGAGCCTTACAACTATCACCACCTTTACTCTTCTGGAGACACGTCTCTACTTTTGTGCCAAAGATACAGTATTGAATCTCCATTCCACTTCTTTTCCCTCTTCTGATAGACTGCTGGCGGTTCTTCAACAGTGCAAAACAATAGTTTGATTTATTGGATGATTCTTCTGCATTTTTGCAAAACCAGAACAAGGGACACCACATGCCGGCATGTACTTTATGACATGTTTAAGAGACTGCAGTTCATCATCAAGCAGAGGACTATACAAGCATTGCCTTAAAGTGATCAAAAACAGTAACCGTTGGTGACTAACTCATATTGTAAGGCAAACTATTCACAATTTTACCAAAGCATACTGTCAAAATGAAGCAACATGTGGAATCTTTTTATACATTTGGTTCATTGTTTTAACACAGAATTATTTTGTAATAAAATACACTGGAGATGAATCAGTTGATTGAGAAAACCTGTCCTGAGAGCACACAGGAAGCAAGCAGGTGGCCACAGCCTTAACAGATTTCATTACGAGGAAAGCAAGCAACAAGAGCTTAGGGCTAATTAGATGGACTTGCTTTCTTAAGCTGAAGATCAACAATGTCAAGGACTTTAAAAGGCACTTTAGCCATTCATCTGCAATGGCAACCCAAACATAGGCTAATTCAGGGTTAAGCATCAAGGTCAGACAAATCTTAACCACTACTGCAAGCAGTGCCACGTTTCAATTAACTTAAAAGCTTAGAAATTTATAGTAAAAAGCACTTTCAAGCCTCTATTGTACTAGGGTATAAAGTTTCATAAGTGTCAAAAATGCTGTTAAAAACCAAAGATCAAAGAATAGCAAGATTTTAAATGTACTTACAGGATTTTCAACCACCCTGGTATCTAGTTTCTCAAGGTGCTTACAAATGAAGTCATATTGCTTCTAAGCCAAATCAATCACATACACCAAGTACTTTTGACAATGTTTGGAGAAGACAAATCAAGTAAGAAGGGGGAAAGAAACAAATCAGAAAATTTTACAACAAAACAATGGCATTTATTGTAAATACATAAAAGACCCCTACAAGAGCTTCGGGCATACCTTTAAGTAGACATCGCATGACAAATCTAAGAGGTGCATGATGTCAAAGCTACTGACAAAGAGCATTAAACAAACATGCATAGAAGGGGAAAACAGGATTAAACAGTAGATGGATATAGCTGTCCATTATCAGCATAAACCTCAACAAAGTGACTTGCAAAACAATGCAAGTTAGATAAAATACTTGATCTATGTATGTATTCATATGAGTAACTGTATTAAGCTAGCCTGAATTTCACTAACAGCAAAACGTTATTTACAGATTTGCATTTGGACTACTTAACGCAAAAAAAAAAAAAAAATAAAAGCCAAAAAAACCCCCAAAACCTTTGTCTCCAGGGGGAAGCAGTGCTGTCCAAAACATTCTGAATGAGAAAATGGGACAAATTCCACCTTGTGGAAGGGAGAATAAACACTATGTTGGGGTGGGGGTGGGTGGGTGGGGGGGGTGATACAAAAAAAATATATATATGAAAAAAAAAAAAACAACCTACTGCTTTTCAGATGTTCACATCAGCGAGCAAGTAAATCATAAATAGGAACATGTTTTAAATGCAAAAACACTTTAATAACAACTGCAAAACACCAAAAAGACAATGAAATTAATCGCTGGGGGAATTATAAATCAACATAAGGCATAATCTCCAATGTCTTTGGTCCTTTAAACTCAAATCACTTCAAAAGGGTTACTTGAGGAAAGCATGGGCAGCTCAGTGAAGACATAGAGATCAGATACAGGTCTGTGTCTAATACCAAAAACATTCAGTAATCGGGACCTTAGAAACTGAAGAAATAAAAAGGAACCTTGAAACTGAGTTATTCAATTACATTTAGACAAAACTATAGAAATGATTTGATAAAGGAGCCATTGAGATGACATTCAGTGCGCAGAATCTGCAGTACAGCTGTTGGCCCAAACAATAATTGGTGTAAAACCACGCAGCTTAAAAAAAAAAAATTGATCTAGTAACAGACAGGGAAAGGTGTATAATATTGTAAAAATGTGATACAGGCTATTGGTCTTTAATGCTTTATAGCATCAGTGTGATTAACTGACTATTAACCAGGTCTGAGCTTTAGCTGACAATACAACTAATGTCAAACAACATGGTCAACTATATACACAAACAGCACTAGAGAATCCAAAGATGATGGTTGTTTATACAATATTGTGCATATTGGGGAAAACATCACTGTGACTTAACTATATTGTAATCATTGTTGGGCCATATCGTCCACTTCTTTCCACTGGTCTATTTAATCCCAGCGTAAGACAACATTACTACATACCCATTTACTTAAACATCAAAAATACAAGTACTTTTATGGAGACACCGTCAACACTAATAGAAGTTGGGTAGGAATCTGAAGAGGAAAAACAGAAGCAATGTACAAGTTCTTAGAACCCAAAAGGTAATACGTTTCCCATCCTTTTACTTGTGAGACTTGCTGGTTTTAAATGACACTTGTAGGATCTTGTCCCCAAGGCGATATCCATTGAGACTGGCAATGGCCATGGCTGCCTCTTCGTAGTTGGTCATGGTGACAAACCCAAACCCTTTGCATTTGTTGGTGTTGAAGTCACGAATGACTTTGACATTGGTGACTGCACCGAACGGGCCAAACATTTGCCAGAGAATGCCTTCATCTGCATCTTGGCCCAGGTTGTAGACAAAAATGCACCAGCCAGAGGTGGAGCTCCCAGGCGAACTCATCCCAGACATACCACTCATGTGATCTACACTCATTGGTGAAAACCTAAAGGAGAAACAGGGTCAGTAAAATGTGTGGATCTGCTAGAATGATGCACAGGCTGTAGGAAGTCGTTATGAGTAGAAAAGCTATTTGAGAACATTTTTACCAGGAAAAGAGGAAAGTTGACCACTCCCACCAGAGCATTTCCTGGTGCATACTCAAGCAACACTCACCTAAACCTCTGGGCCTGGTGATGAACAGGGCCGCCGAAACGTCGAGACTGTGTATGGTAGAGCTGAGACAGCAGCTGAGAGTTCTTCGCCTGGTTGGGGTTTGCCGCAAACTTCACTGTGATTGGTTCAGAGGCTCCAGGTGGTTTCTGACCATTGAGGCCTTTAATGGCATCTTCTGCTTCTGCCCTCTTATCAAACCGAATGAAGGCAACACCACGTGACAAACCTAAGATGGAAGTGTGTTAAAAATTTGACCAGTCCTAAATAGTAAAAGTAAAAAGGAATCCAGAGATATCCTTACCTGAAGACTGATCAACCAGTACCCTTGAGTTTATGATGCGTCCATAGCGGGTAAACATGTCTTCCACATCTTTCTGTGTCATGGACTTGGGTAAACCACTAATGTAAAGATTGGCATCTTTGATTGTGTCAGAGCTTGGCCGGGCATAAGAGACCTGAAAAGGAGAAACATTCTTTAAGAAACCAATATTTTGGAAGATGGCATAAAAAAAAAAAGTTTCTAAAAATCAAACAAGTTACAAACAAACTGATTCAAAATTAAAAACTGTCACATGTCTGTTAGTTTTACAACACATTAATGTGTTTAAAAACAAAACAAGAAAAAAAAAAAAGAAAGTCTACATTTTGTACATGGGTAACATAACTCTACCAGTTAAAATCTTAAAAAAAAGTAGAAGATAAAAAAAAGGAAAAAAGGTTCAAATGTATTAAAAAAGGGACAATTTCAACTTCAAACAATCCCATTAGTCCAAATAACAATAAATAGACACATCAGGGATTGCTGTGCAGGGCTTTGGTTCGGCACAATGTCATACTCAAGCTAGGTGACTACTAGAGCCTCCCTCTCCCAAACAAACCTTTAAGACTAAAGAAAAAAAACTTTGTCGACAAATACAGGAGGCAAAACATCAACATTTACTTAGATCGTGTCAAAACTTCAGTATAATTCTGTACCGAAAATAAAACCATGCCAAATTAAAAGGACAAGCCAATTGTAAAAATAAAAATGGGTCAAAGCCTGACAACCTGCAAACAGACAAAAATTAAATCTTATAAAACTGAAAGTAAAGAAAAAAATCTTAAATCTCATACCTCTAAAACAGTTCTGAGAAGCACACTGGGCAGTATTGGGATTTTCCCTCTGCTGCCTAGCAGCCATATGAACATAGCTATCAGGTTACACATGGATACAAGAACACCTCTTTGCACGTTACCTTGATAGTTTTAGACTGTAGCCTCAGCCCATTGAGAGTACTGATTGCCCTTTCTGCATCACTAGGGTTAACATAGTTAACAAATCCGTACCCTAAACTGTGGCCTAGAGAAAAAAAAGGAAAAACAACAAAATAAAAATAACAAACGTTTGTCCACATCCTGCAGACTAAATCAGTTTTCATAAACCAAAAAAACAAAACAAAACACCACATTATAGTTTACAGTCCTGTCAACTTTCTGGGGGGAAAAAATGACATTCGTGAAATAAAAGTTTCACAACAGTTACTCAAATGGGAAAAAAAAGTTAAGACATATCAAAGGTGTGCATGACGGTGTGCATTACATAAGAAAATGCGGTATAGCTTCCATCGTTTCCTTAAAAATAAACAAAGAACATTAGTCAGGTGTGTACATTTTCATGTAAAAAAAACTACACACTGCCACAAAATAAAATTAAAAAAATCTCTGGATTACATAACATTTACTGAATGCTACACTGTACAGGAGAAATGTGGCTCAATGGAAAGGCATAAAAAAATAAGGAGCATTCAAAATAATAAAATAAAAAATATGCAATACAGTCCAAAGTGTACAGTGTTGCACGAAATGCTCCTAGAAACAACCCCAGTCCAAATTCAATCAATTAAAGAAAAAGTAAATGTAAATAAAGAAACTAAGATTCAAAAAAAGAAAGAGCACATTTTTACACATCTCATGTAAAGATAATTTGTAACACCAAACACACAACAGTATCAATGGCAAGACTATTCTTAAAGGTTTGGTGCAGAAAATAAAAGTTGGAAAAAAGGCCATTTTATCGATCGTGTAAATAAAGAACGGTGATTTTTTGTGCTTAAGACTTACCTCCCATTTTGTCCCGAATAAGCTTGGCTGACTCCACCTCGCCAATGCTGCTGAACAGACTGCGCAGCTCCTCTTGAGTCATGTTCTGTGGCAGGTAATTGACGATCAGGTTTGTTTTGGCATCTTTTGCCTCATCCCCCATATGGTCCTCATAACCGTTGGGCATATCGTAAGGCTCCTGCTATACAGACAATGGACAATGTTAGATGAAAGCCTAGTCACGGATATCTGCCCTACTCTAAGAGGTCCTCGGTTCAAATCTGATTGTCCCTTCATTTTGATCAGCTGGTGGCCTGGTGGTTAGGGAGCTGCCCAGTAATCATCAGTAGTACGGCCTTTATTGGTCACATGCACTTTTACATGCAGTGAAATTGGACCCCTCTGACCACACATACATACACTTTGGGGAGGACAGAAAGTGTATGCATGTATCAAGTTTGAACCCCAGGACTGGCACTACTGAGGTATCCTTGAGCAAGGTACTGTCCCCACACACTCCTCCCAGGGCACTGTGTTCCTGACTACCCAATGCTTTGCTTGGTGAATGGGTTAAATCCAGAGAAATAATTTCATGTTGTGTGTTGTGTATACGTGACTATAAGGGGCCAGGTTACTTTACTTGAAGGTAGAATTCTTTAAAAAGATACCCATGTTACTTCAGAAACGGTTACCTGACCAATCAAAGAACGATAATCCCCAGTGCTCTCACCTTTAGGGCGCTGGCATTTTTGCTGTGTTGTTGCGAGTCTCTGTCATTTCCCTGGCTCTGAACTTCACAAACCTACAGGAAAGTTGTACATTAAAAACAAAAAAAGGACATGAACAGTAAGCATTAGTGAAAAAACACTAGTGGTGGAATAAACTTCAGTGGGAATTCTGTAGGCATATATCTATATGTACGTACATACACGTATGCACAAAACCATATATCCACATTATATATCTCTCGCAAGACAGGATAGCTTACCTTCAGGTATCTGATGTGTCCCCTTCTAACAGCCATGTAGCCAGTGAACAGAATCAAATCCTAAATCTGGAAACAGAAGAGGACAATTTTATTTCACTGAGAAGAACAAGAAAGAAAAATGTTCTATACTTTTAATCCACTGCAGTATCACGAGGTTTATCGTGTCTGGCACTTTTGGTTGGTTCTCCCTCACAAACAATAACTGGAGAGCTAGCTGGCTGGCTAAAGCTAGTTCTAACCGGACAGTCAAAAATGTAGAAAAGCGGGAAAAGCAACAGTTCACCGGCCACTGTGTTCTTTAACACTCGATGGATGCCCTTAAGAAATTCACTACATCATATACATATATGTACATAAATAAAAAAGACAACCTCAGAAAGCCTTTGAATATATTAGAAATAGCGTTAGCCTGGGGGTTGCTAAGCTACCGAGCTAATATCGATATTGCTAATATTAGCCTGCTACGATGTGGCAGATATAACGTGCTTAGATTGTATTAAAAATATACTTCGTTCAAAGATTAGTAATCATTGTGTGATACACTTGTATTTTCGGAGATAGCAAATTATTTAAGCAAATAACATCAGTACAGGTTTCGGTGGGGTGTTTAGCTCGCCGCTGAGCACATGCTAAGCTATTCAGAAACAAAAAACACACTCACGGTATAAAGAAGGCTTCAGTTGCACAACAACAATTCAGAGTTAATATAAAATCTATTTACCGACCATTAACTGTCGAGAAAAACAACATTTACTCAGGTTTTTTCCTTTAAAGTAGGCTGCCCGTGAAAGAGGCCTGGTGTGCTCTCTGCAGGCCCGAGCCGTGCTAAAGCCTCCCCGCGTGGTCTTCTCAGCCTCTTAATCCAAATATTCACATTTTACTGACTCACAGAAAGAAAAAAAAATAGAAAGAACATACCTCAAGTCCTTTATCTCTGAACACCGTGAATGGCCAACGACGAACTCGTTTCACACCGTCGGAAAGCACGACTGAACAGTCTTCGCTGCAACTCACCGCTCCAGTCTTCAGTCCCCAGTCTCCGGATGTGGCGCCGGGTGGGCGAGTCCACAGTACAGACGATACCATCGATTCTCTCCTCCAGATCAACACCAGGAACGTGGAGGGTAGTCTTACAGTGACTGATACTCCACGTGCACGTAAAAATGAACTGTGCTTCATACACTTAAATGAGTGCATGCAAAATATATATTTACAAACCTCTACCACATCTAATGAAGAAATTAAGAGTGTTTAAAATATGGATGTATGTCTGTCTGCCTGTTGTAAGCAGAATATGGAACACACAGCAACTACCCTGGAAGGATTTTTAATTTATGTTTTCATTTATGTGTAGCTTCACATAAAATGAAATCACTCATACCTTTGAATATATATACATATAAATATATTCACGCATGACTGTGCCCCAGTGCACAAAGCAAACTCCTTGTGATCCAGGCCTTCTCAAATGAATAGGCACAAATTCCCACAGAAACACTTCAACACACTTCCAAGAAGAGCTTTTATAGCTGCAAAGGGGGGACCAACTTCAACTCTATGTATTTGAAAGCAATGTCACTGACGTCCCTGTTGGTGTAACGGTCATATATACTGTCTCTGTCTCTTTCTCTTGGTCTCTCTGCAACTATCCTGGAGTTTTAATCCATAGCTTCATATAAAATGAATCGCTTCATATAAAATGAAATCATTCATAAGTTCCATTAAAAGAGAGGATTACTACCAGCAGTGTCGCCAAGACGTCCATTTTGGTTAGACTTGTCAAATCCCCAGAAGGGCCAAGCTGTTTTTGCAGCTTAGTTTCTATAAATGAACTTTATAGACTTGGATGTAAATGGCAGGCTTGGTGTGTAACATTAAAGTTATATTTAATTATTGCCTCCATTGTATCATTTCAATGTTCAGCCATCTAGAGTGCAGATAAGCTCAATATTTAAGATGCAGTGTAGAGCTTTTGGGGGAAATGTTTTGTTTATTTTTATAAATACTAAGAGTCCTAGAGGAGCTAACGTGGACTTAAAAGAAACTTGTGAGCAAGTTTCTATTGCACACAAGACAAACTTTGATAAGTGAAAGTTTCTCGCCAGTTTTTGGGGTGAAATATTACTCTGTGCAATGTGCAGTTTTTCCCCAGTGTTCATATATATATATATATATATGTGTGTGTGTGTGTGTCCACTATGTACATATATGCATTATCCAATACTTACATACATACTTATATACAGATACATATTTTCAGAAACCTAAATTGTTGTATTATTTGTATAGTGCATTTTTTCTGTTATACTGTTGTATTGTATAGCTTTTATTCTGCTGTTTATGCTGTTCTTATTTTTGTACTGTCTACTTTGGTGCTGTAACAATGCAAATGTCCCACTAGTGGGACTAATAAAGTCTTACCCATTATCGTCTCACATGCACTGACTCCTGTACTCACTCTTCCACAGAAACAACAAAGCTCACAATTTATTAATCATGAAAGCACAGAACTCTTGATCAAACACAAATTGGCCTGTAGGCTATTTATTGACAGAATTTATAAGACAGAATATCTAAGCGATGTATAGTAACTGTAAAATATTTATGTCTCACACAGAATTATATAGATGTATTTCAGTGACGACTAATTGTCGTGTATATCAGCAATATGTACAAAGCTCCTGTTTTGGCAACAGAATAGCATGATCTGGGGTCAATGGTTACATATCAAAGCGATTTTCTATGTTCCTTACATTTCCTTACACTCACAGAAGCAGAGAAATTCATTTTCCAGAAAACAGCCCTTCAGCATCAGTCAAGTCTGCGTTCTGCCATTATGCCAAATATGTTCTCTTCTTAATCCTCAATATTTAATCAGTGTAACTTTCCCAAAATGTTCTTGAAGAGGTTGGAAGCCCCTGTTCAGAAAAGAGGTAGAAAGTGTGGTTGAGAGACATGTGCATGGAAAGAGGACATTGTGCATCTCATCATTTCAGAAAAAGGAAGTAACTTACAGCAGAAAGATAGGTGTTGAACACAGCCAAGCATTCAGCATAACTCACACAGGTCACTGTGGTGCAATATTAACTTGAGCACAAGTGTGAGCTCCTTATTTTCAACATTCCACACAGTTTGACGTCAGCTCATGCAAGTGGGTAGAAGTAAATGAAAAGGGATGTGTTGAGATTTATGAGGTGATCCAGGACGGCTCTACCCCCATTCATTGTATGGATGGAGATCTTTAATGTTTCATTGACAGAAACACCTTAATTCAGCTGTGTATAATGATGGAGGGCATGTTATACTTCATCACCACACAGATGGGTCCCGTTCCACTGGATGGGCATAAAATCATCTCATCTTCTTAAAATAAATAAATATAACAGGATAAATAAGAATGAGGGTAATGGTTTTGAAGAAACTTGATTATTTGAACATATATCTGTTTCAAAAGAGTATTTACAATTACAAACCTTAGGTCTTTGTAGCAATTGTCAAAAAACAATACACAATATTAATTTCACAACCACGCTGTCCTTTCTACCTCTCTGCTAGATAAAAGTAAAATAAGCATGGGCCATAAGTCTGTTGGTTTGTTTGCATATGATAGCAATAATACAGAAATGAACTCTCATGTACATAAGCATTGGCATGCAAAGCAAAGGGCCTAATTCTGGTGTTTTTAACTGTGCTAGTAGCTGGAGAAGTCTGAGAGCTTCCCTGGAGAAATTTTCTTTTCGATACAAGTTCTCAGAAAGAGTTCTTTGTTTCAAGGAAACATATCCAAAAGTTCAGTATTAAAATATTTGAAAAACAAAAACAAAAACCCATGTCATATGTTGTAGGGGTCATCTGTTGTGTTTTGTCTTTTTTCATTCTAAGATATCAGCATCTACCCGCAGTTTGCATCATACCAACGTGTCTTTACATCATGCGTATTCACTGACATTCTGTTGTGTTGTTTCCCGTCTCTACACCTGCAGTAAAGCCATTGCTGATGCTCTTGGGGCTGGGTGGGGTCGTCAGGATGGGCGAGGGTCCACTTTTGCCACCAGGATCCATGGAATAGCTCTTTTTTGGCACCCGGGGTCGGACCACTGGGGCCTTAGGCAGGACAGATGTTTGTCTGAGCCCCTCAACTTTCAGGGGTGGCCGCGTCGCCACAGGGCCTGGCTGCAAGACGGGTGGTTTGGGGCTGTGGGGTTCGTGACTAGGGGGACTTGGGGTATGCAATGGCTCTGACTTCTTCTCCTCCTTTTCCGTACCCTCTTCAACAGAGTCGGCCTTGCCTGAAGCGTCCATGGAGGTGTCTCTCTGTGGGCCACTCGGCTGAGGGGGCTTGTCTGAGTTTGGAATCTCGCAGCTGTCGGTCCGTCGCCTCGACCCTTCATGCATTCGGCTGGTGGCCACCACGGCCTTCATAGCAGCCTGTAGGAACAACAACATTCAGGGTGCAACAGCTACCAATTTCTTTTAGTTTACACATATGGACTGTAGAAGCCAGGGCATGAACTGTACCTACACAAATTTGGTGTTATTAATGTTATTAAATAAAAATGATATTTGTAGCCCTGTATAACAGCATTAAAGGCATGTTATGTTTCTACAGAGTTTATTGTTAGTCTGTCCTTTTGGTGAGCAAAGTGTACTGGGATTGAGCTTCAGGCCTTCTTTCTCACATAATGAGAGATCTGTCATCTCTGTGCAGTGACATGAACTGACCAACTTCAAAGGGAAAGAACATAGCCTAGACAATTCTAGTCAAACTATATGTCACATCAAATGACAAATTTGATGCTCTGGTCTTTAGCAAAACCATAGGCTGAAGTACCAGACCCATAGAATGAGCAAGGTAATAAAATTGAAACTAGATGCCTCTCATTGGGTGTTGTTGGCTCCTGTTCTCATCCCTCACCAATTCCTAAGCCAAGCAGATCTTCAAATATTTCAAAAAGGCTAACACTTGGAGTTCATTTAGCAACAGTGATGCATATTTTACAATAGTTGCTAAATTTTTATTTGATCACAAACACACACACACACACACACACACACACACACAGATCTTCAGCCAACCTTCAGTTTGCGACGAGCGTTAAACTCCTGCAGCTTTCTTTGAGTGGTGTCCATGTGGGAGAAGCGTGCTGCCTTGCCCAGAACCCACGGGTGCTCTAGTGCCTGCTGCACACTCAGACGCTTATGAGGGTCCAAAACAATTAGCTTACTCACCTGTAAGCGTAAATGACATAGACAGACATCTAGTTAGAAGAAAGAGACAAAAACATCATAGTTACACAGAGTTACAGCAAATATAGCCGGTCTGGTGGCTATGAGGGTAAGTAGTGGATGCTTATATAAGATATATAGCATTACATAAATTCCATTGCTTCAAGTAGTTTATTAATCCCTGATAGACTTGCTTGTGTGATTTCTGAAATTGTTTGACATACTGTTAACTATTGACATCTACATAGCTAAAAAAAAAAACCATTCTAATCTGTCTGTATGTTTGTTTTTGTGTGATGATGTAGATGTGCAGTTTGCATGAAGCCTGTCGGTGGGGTACAAGCTTCTATAACTTCATAGCTGTCTTAGACACAGATTTATTACACCAAATGAGTACTGCATTTGCTGAATTCAGTCAATTCACGTCAACTAAATAAGGCACAATGCGTCTCACGTAGAACCCCAGAGAAGCACTTTTCTCTCTGCATCAAATAGAAGCAGTGGTACTGTTTGAAGTGATAATGAGCATTGAGAACTCACCAAATCCTTTGCATTGAGGGAAACTTCATCCCACCAGGGGGAGACAAACTCATAGTCGCAGTTGAGGATGCGGCTGTACATGTACTGGTCCCCCCTCGGATCGAAAAATGGTTCAAACCCACACAGCCTGGGGAGGAGATGGAAGAAAGGCAGAGCAAATGTCATTTTTGGATCTGGACAAGAGGCTTCCTCGCAAAGGATGAAAGCTGGATTACAGGTGACTCAGAGGGCCAAGAAAACTTATTAAACAGCCCTCGCTGGAACCCACCGAGTACTCTGACAAAGTATGACGCAGTGTATTAACTTGTTTACATGTTTACTCACAATATGTACAGGATGACTCCCACAGACCACATGTCCACTTCTGGGCCGTAAGCGTTGCCTCTGAGGATTTCAGGGGCTGACAGAAGAGGAGATGACAAAGAGGAAATACAATTTCTGTTAGAACTTTTCTTTACTCCTGGTGCATCTCATGCTTTTTATGTTGCTTTCCTGAAATTTAACAGTGTTTCAGAATGAAGTTATGATTAAGCTAAAACAACACCAACAACATGAATCTAAACTGTTCTCATAATACTAGACTTATCAAGATAATCATCTCTTGTTCAGACTCACCACAGTAACCAGGTGTGCCACACACAGTCTTCATTGTCACTTGCTCATCTATTATCTTGGAGAGGCCAAAGTCCGCTGTAGGTAAGTTCCAGATTAATTGCCAACACAATAATGTAAGTGTACTTCCATTTCTCATTCTTGATATACTAACAAAATCAGTCGACTCTGTTATTTGCATTAGCCTACATCTACATCATTGCTCTCTTTATGACAAAAGTACTCAGGAAGAACTCAAAGTGTTCTGTGTGTAGTTACCTATCTTCAGTGGTGCATCTATTGACAGATCAGCATATAAGAGGTTCTCTGGTTTGAGGTCTCTGTGAACCACTCCGTTTTCATGTAGGTACTGCAAAACAGACGGTGAAAGAAAAGACACAGCTTCAGAACTGTGCAAAATACAAATTTCATGTTCCTTTCGACTTACCCTTAAGCCAGATTCATTCATCATCCTATCCTATAAGAAGAGCTGTCATGCACTGCGGAAAGGGTGCTCCTCAGAAATATGTTTTGTCTCATCCAGATGTAGAAAGACTATTTTACTTTTAGCTAAGAACTGGTAAAATGTGCAGTATAACTTGATCTGTGCCGGAAGGATGGATGTAATTTCTTGTCAGTTAGCAGACTGGTCTTGGTGTTTTCTTTTAGAGAAAAGTCAAGTCAAGTCAAATACACCTTATATGACTGAACTAAACAGCATTTCTTACAGTCCCAGGTGCAAAAACAGCACAAAAACAAACCCATACAACATACAAAGTACAATAAAGACAGTGTAACAACAAACATTTAGGCGAAAAGGAATAAAGCATATATATACTGAGGTAGTAGAGCACAAAGACGTCAAAGATGTCCAGTGTGTAGATGTACATATATATACACACCGCGCATAGTGTTCGTGTATTTTATGTGTAATGTGTAGTGTGTAGAACATTGTATATGTATCTACATATTCAAAGAATCATCATCAGTTATCATGGTTGTTAATTAGCTATATAGTCATGTTATTGGCTAGTGGGCATTGAACTAGCGAGTGGCTTTCAGGCTCAAAATCAGAAATCCAACAAAAACATTTTTCACTGTCAGTTTCCTCATAAGACAATTCCCAGGAATTTAATAATAAGGTACAAGGCAATTTTGACCCACACTATATAGATACCATGGTAACTGTCACCCACAGTAACTGAAGGAGGACTCTTTTGTGTAAGTGGGGTTGTGGCCAGGTGGGTGAGGGGCTGATATTTTACAGCTTGTTTGTATATAATGACACTGATTTATGAGAATTATTTTGCCATTTTAGGGGATCAGAATCAGAAAGTGACTCTAAGTCAGAGGCCTAGATGCCAGGCAAAAGGAAAAGGTCTGTTTACTCAAGGGAGGAGTTTCCATCCATCGCTTGAGCTGCAAGACGGGGACAAAGACAGGGGCAGAGAGGGAGAGGCAGAGCTTCTCTGGGGCAGCACAGTCACTGGGATGTGCGTGGAAGATGGCTGAAGATGAGGACAAGGTCCCCAGGCAGCCCATCTTCAGGCCTAGAAAAGACCCTGGACCCCAGGTGATACAAGGATAGTCCTCCAGCAGTTTCTCCTCTTCCTGACAAGCAATGTGCTACAATGCATTGTCGTCAACAGAATAGGGAAGCAAGGCAGGAGATAACAATGGAGGATTTAGATTTGTGATAGTTTTTTTTTTTTGTAATTTCTCTATTTTATAATTGTTTTTATATTTCACAACTTGTTTTATAATTATTGTTCTTTGTAGTTTTTATGTTTGCCATTTTGCATACAGTGCATACATTTTTGTCTTCTCTTATGACAAGTCCAGGGGAGCCAAACACATTGCATGTTTAGGTCAAATTTCTTCATTCATTTCTATTGGCACTTTATATTTATGTCAAATCAGGGACTATAGCTACATGTGTGTGCTTCAGGACATGACATCTACAAAATTTCAAAGCTTGCTGCTGTGGTTGTGAAGTGGTATACAAAAGGTCCTTTGGAGTCTCCGAATGGAAAAAACTGAAACATATTTTATTCTTTTGAGCTCAAATTTTGAAAATAAGTTCACAAGTCCTGTGACTATGGCCTAGACGTGTTTTCAGCCCAATTTACAGTGCCAGGAGGATAAGGCACTGCTGAATTCAAAGACATTGATACAAGCGCTTATAAAATCCTTTATTACATCTTGTGTTGCTTTGTGACAGTAGAGTGTACATTTTTGTGCTTGGTCTTATTTGAAAGCTAAGACCCTAGAGTTTCATGTGCAAGAAAATCATGAAAAAGGACCAAAGTACGAGGGAGTTGTGAGCTTTTAAAGTTGGATACTGCAGTTCCGGAAATGGGGTTGAATGTTAACAGGTTAATCAATCAATTACAACCATGTCAACAAATGTTGGAGAGCAAGAACAACTGATAAAACCTAATAAAGGCAAAGATGTGTATTACGTGCAGCTGATCACAATGTCTCAATATTAGGCTCAGGTAGAAATGCAGCAAAGCATGAAAAGAGGTCAGTGAAGTTCAGCAATGTAAGAAAATGTAATATGTAAAATTACTGAATGTGCACATCTGAACTTTTAATACTGTTTACGGAAATACTGACGAGTTTCTCTGAAATCATCAAAGTACCAAAGTGCGAACTATTCCAGCCAAAATAAACCCCATTTAAGGCACTTAGAGGTAGGACAGTATTTATTGTTATCATAATAAATGTCACAGTATGTGTCAAAGTGTTTTTCTGTGGCATATAAATAAAACATTATGTGCCGTTGTCTTACCATGTTCTAAATAGGTGCTGAATCACTTCATTATGTGCAATATCGTACATGCAATAGTCTTCATGTGAAATATCACTACTTATGTAAATACAGTAATTGCCCCCACATTGTTGTGTTTTGGTTAAAAAAAATGCCTAAAATGCCTATTTTATAGGGTAAATATGCCCCCAAATCTGCTCCCAGAACAGATTTGATTTTCATTCTAAACTCAGTTTAATGCATTACCCTTAAAGAAAACGGAAAGGTAAACCCGTATTTGCCTCCTTTAATTTAAATTCCCCGCCAAGATATTCAACTCGGAAGCTCGCTGGACAAAAGTATTGGAACACGCGGCGAGGTTAACGGTTTTCAGGGGAATAACCCCTGATCTACTCGGCCTAAAAATAAAAATGAGGGCTCGTTGCACAGGTCTCCTGGAGATCAATCGAACTGTGGAGTCTAAGTGCTTGCACCATGGAGAAATCGTGCTTGAAGCGCGGGAGCTCAACCCTGGTGAAAAATGTGCTTCCAGGTCTGATGCTGTCAAAATTGCAGTATCTACAAAATACTAAACCATTAAAGCCAGCTTCGGTGTAGTTACTGCAATTTGGCTTTGTAGGGCAGTATAGACTACTGCATGTCTCATTATAAAGAGAGAATAATGATGACCACTTACCAGAATTCAGTACAGTGCTGTGTGTGAAATTTTGAATCAAAAGATATATTTAAAAAATGGAATGTACTGTGAACGTCATGATATCTTTTCACCATATTGAACACATCTCTTTATAGGTCAGTCACGGCAATGACGAGTTTATTTAGCGTCAATCTTGCGGCTGCCACCCAGATGCAGATGGAGTTATTACTGCCACGACATGGTGGTATGTAGGCCAGATGAAAGTAAGTGTGGGCCAGAACTGGGACATCACTTGTCTGCTGCCTGGGGAGCTGCACATTCAAAAGTCAACTACTTGAGCAGTTCAGAATGGATATAGTTACAACTAAAATGTATTACTGGCATTTTATTTGCTAATTAACCTATTAGTTTGGTTTCGTTTGTTGTTTTTGGGCCAAACTTGAGTTCCACAACCAGTGAAGTCTGAACATGAGTCTTGTATAATTGCACAGCTTGCGCATTATGATTCCTGCCAATTTTTCATGAGAGCAAGTTGCAGCACTGCAGTGAGCAATACAGCAGATAGCAAATGTGTGGGATCAGAGGCAGCCTAATGAGTGCTGTTGTGCATTAATCCTTCATTACTGCAGGAAGTCTACCTCCTTGAATAGACTGCAAGCACTGTGAGAGCAGGGAGAACTGTACTGGAACCTATGGGATTTAACTCAATCAGGCCATGGGCTGGCCAGATTAATTGAAATTGCAAATGCCTGCCATGGCCTGAAAGAGCAGCAACAGATGGGCTTTCTTCTTCCCAGCTCAGGCCCTGCCCAAGCACTCCGCATCCAAGCCTTTTTGTCTCGTTTGGTAGAGCTGCACTAATAGGTGATTTGTTGTTTCGATTTCACTCATTAGTTTATTCAACTGTGTCTTAATGCTTATTACGCGGCCTGCCGACTGTGTGTGTGCTCGCGTGTGAGTGAATCTGTGAGTGTAATCCAGCAAGCAGCTTCGGCCCTCTGATGTCCGGATTAAGTGTGAGCTGAATGCTGCCAGCTCATTAGCGCAGCGGTGGTGCCATCACACACTGAGCCCCCTAAAGCTCGGCGGCCCACTCCACACCTTTACATGTCACACACAGCCCCTGTGACAGTCACAATATTTGCTGTTCTCCCCACTGAGCCAGACCACCTTCGTCGCCTCTCGCTTTCTAGGCCATAACAGTTGATGCTTCAGTTTTTGGAAGTACTTAATGAAGGCTTGTTCAATAAATGTTTAAGAACTGCACAAGGACAGCAGTGTTGCAACTGCTTTTCAGAGCTGTCCCTTTCTACCATTGAGCTAAAAGACTTAACTCTGAGAGATTCAGAGGAATAGAGAAGAGATAACATAAGATAAACCTTTATTAGTTCCAAAAGTGGGAAATTTGCATTGTCATGGCAGAAAGTGGGCAGTACAAAGGCAAAAGTAGCAAAAATTAAAAAACAATACAATAAAAACTATACCAAACTATACCAAAAACTATACCAATAGTATAGCATGAATAGTACAGTATACAAACAATCTAGAAATATAAATGTGTGTATTGGAAAATATATGTGTATATGTAAACTTAGATAATGTACACAATGACTATATGTATGCATACGGTGTATGTACAGATTGGACATTTAAATATATGTCAGAACACTGACATATATTGATATATACACACATACATACGTAATGGAGTGGCAGGCAATGGCAAAAATCGCAATACATAATAACAGTATGTGTGTGTGTATATATCAATATATGTCAGTGTTCTGACATATATTTATATATCCACTCTGTACATATACAGTATACATACATATACTCATTGTGTACATTATCATATACATATACACATATATTTTCCAATACACACACATTTATATTTCTAGATTGTTTGTATACTGTATGCTTAAGTAAACCTAGAACATGCCAAGATGTATTTTGCTATGCTTTTGTAATGAAGTGAAATGGTTCAAACTCATCTATATACTCAAGAGCATCCAGTTCCTAGTTTATCAGGCTCCTTGTCTCAAGGCATTTATATTAAATTGGCCTTTAATTTGCAAAGCACTATTTAAAACATATTGATTTCCAATCTCGGAGGGCCGGTGTTTAACACAATTTAGTGATTTTTATGCTCCAAAGTACCTGAGCCTGCTTAATGTATTGTGTTTGTGCAATAAAATCAGCAAACCATGCTAAACAGCAGCCCCCTGGGAGTTCATGAAATGTAGAAAAAAAATAAATGATGTTAAAAATATATTTTAAAATCATACTTTTAAATTTGTAATTTGACTCTATTAGCTTTATTAACTATGAGAGGAGTATTCATCTTATTTTTTGTTTTGCTATTTCTAATATGGGAGGATCTTGGCTCTGTAAGTATGGGGCTTGGTGCCTTGCCCAAGGCACAACCAAGAGGTCCTGAGTCCTGAGATTTAAACCACTGTCCTTCCGGCTTCTGGCTCACCTCACTTGCCTTGTTTCATTTTCACTAGTTTCTTTGTGTTTGTGTTATGTGTATAATTATTACTCAGTCGACAATTTTATAAATACAAAAAGAAGACTCAAAAATGTTATGTGAAAAAAGTGGCAATGAAAAGGATAAGACTGGATAAATGGATGAGGGATTAAAATGAGATTTATGCATCTGTAATGGTGGTGGTCACTGCTTCCTGTGTTTTTATCTGAGACTGGCACTAAGCTAGTCTGTAACTTTAGTGATCTGGGCTCGGCTGAATTGTTT
Organism: Hemigrammopetersius urotaenia; assembly: GCA_037974485.1. NCBI lineage: Eukaryota > Metazoa > Chordata > Actinopteri > Characiformes > Alestidae > Hemigrammopetersius > Hemigrammopetersius urotaenia. The sequence continues at coordinate 13,594,745 of JBBPDC010000038.1, forward strand.
TTTCCCCTTAATTTGTTTCACAAATATGCTCTATACAACACTGGCCAACAACATGAATCCTTATCATGGATAAAATGTCATAATCACTACGCGAATTAGGTTCATATGTAATACAAATAACTGTGACTGCATGTGAAGGAACAATTATTGGTGATCTCCCGAACCTTTAGAACCATTTCGTCCTTCTCAGAGTTTTTCTGTTCCCGGCTGCTCATAAATCATTGTCTTCATCCATTAGCGGGGCAGGGGCATCTTTCAGCTTTGAGGGAAAGTGCAGGTATGACTCATGCAGTGTCAAGCTGTGTTAATTAAGTTGGGTTGTGGAGGCACAGGACAGATGTTGTTCTGCAACACAACCCAAAAATACTGATGTGCATCACGCTAGGTGAAGAGAGGATGTTTGCATTCTGTGCTAGACACTAGAAGATTTATTTAGTTCAAATCAGTAACCTACATGTATCAGTTATTAGTAATATATGATAGCACACACAGCTACGACTGGAAGCTCTGGTAATAAATATCCAGCGACAAGCATTCATTTCATGTCATGTCAGGGAATCATCAAGATTCACAGCAGCCTAAGTGAGAAGGTTAAAAATGAGTCAGTGGCACTCATGACTTTGTGTACTTGACAAATATGTACTGAATCAGTCAACGTAACTGCGAGGATGTGTCATTTACTCAATAATTACACGTTTTCAAATAATGATATTTGGGTTAATGAAGTTAATAAACCCACAAACTGTCAAACTTCAAACACGAAGAGCCATTTAAAGAGTTAAAGAACCTTAACATAATGTACAGGTTCTACTCTGACTTTATGTGGAGGTTCTTAAGATCTTAAAATGGTTGATCTCACTGTCTGGTCTTCAAAAGAACCAACCAACCTTTGTTTCTGTAGGGAACCAAAAGTATGCCATGCGAATGTAGTATAACTTGTTTTGATGGGACTGATGTTCTTTTTCAGCTTTTTAAATACATGATGGTCTAACCAATGGAAAAACTTCAGTGCGGTACTAAATTCTGACCAGTGTTGCTGTTTTAAATGCTGGTTGTTTCCAACCAGCATTTAATAATGAAGCACATTCAGCACTGTACTTGTAAATTATCATTACAAACATGATTCTACTGAACAAAATGAATTAATAATGACAGACGGTGGAGGCCGAGAAGGTCCTAATGGTATAATCAGTGAAAAAAAATCCAACCCATTCCTCAGAGTGTACTATTTTGTTAAAACATGATGTTCCAATTTAGTCAAACCAATTCCACAATTCAAGAAATCTGATACAATGCTCTCAAAGCATGTATCGGCAGAGATTAAATTGGAAAAAAGTTGATTAAATGCATCTAGTACACATATTAGTACACCCCCACTCACACACGCAGGCAGCTTTGAGCTGTACTTTACACACAAAGCCACGCATATGGCCTCCACAGTGCTCCTTCACTGTCATAGCCACGCACTCCATTCCCAAGCTCTTACATAACAGCGCAGATTCCTCCTGGTCAGGAGATTAAAATGGAAGGGGAAAACTGCTGCAGCATTTTTTTGTTGTTTTTTTTTTCTCTCTCTGAGAGGATTATTTCACATTGCAGTTTTCCACGCACATCCGCTCAGCCTGCCGCTCGCTTCTGAGCGACAACAAGACTCTGCCCCACATTCACTGCTTTTTACACTGGCAAGCCCCCCACTCTCAGTCCAGCTCTGTGGCCTCGTCCGAACGAATTGTGTAACGCTAATCCTCTGTTTGAAAATTCCTCAGAACCACTGGGTTTTTTTCCATCACATGAAACCAGGAAACATCCAAACATTCGAACTCTGTGTGATGTCATTTTAAAAAGAGCTTTAGGAGTTTCCCCAGAATCCCACAGCCTACATGTAAACTACTTAGCCACAGAGAATATGACCTTTTTCCTTTAGGCCTTCTAAATTATTTTGAGCCCAGTATCAACTCTCACTGCTAAGCATTATATTCCTTGGGCCATGTACATGTTTTTAAAGAGCCTGATAGGGATTACTCAGTAAAACAGTAATAAATGCTTTCAGTCCTGGACTAGTTAAACACTGCATCAAGACTAAAGTGAAGCAGACACTGTACTTCTGATGTTCAGCTCGCAAAATGAGCAAATATGTTGCAAAAATTGTTTATCGGTTCAACATATAAATGCACAATGTAATCTATAAAAATTGTTTTAAAAATATATGCCATTTGTATGTGTATTACCATGTGCATGCATGTATATACAATAAATGTTTTCAACATACATTAAACAACATTTACACTGCTCCTCATTGTTAACTGTTAATTGGCATCTATTAACCTTTTTTTAAATAAGTTAATAGGTACTGTTCCAGCTAACATGGTTCATGAAAACATTCTTTTAAGACCCTTCAGTGGGACCTCCCATAAAAGCTGCCTCCCTGCCAGCAGGGAATACTGGCTTTTTTTGAATACTGGCATTTCTGCATTCTGAATACAGTTTCCAAAAATACCTGTATTACATTAAATCCTGGTCCTGGTCACTACTGCCCGGTAATTGTTTAACAAATGTAACCTAACACTTATTTTAAACCACTCATTTACAAGGACCCTTTATAAGGATGACCTTGTTGTAACTGTATTTTTACTTCACTGTTGATGGAATATATTTGTATGATAGACATCAATTAGATTCACAAAACAGGCAGTGAACAAACAAGCCATGAAAAGAATGACACTCCATGAATTCATTCTTCCTGACGGCCTTAAGAAGCAAAAGAAGATGCAGAAGCAAAGCACACAACACGAAGCAGAGGATGCAACTCGACATGTGAGAGCTGAAAGACCTACTGAAGCAGAAGAATCATCAGGAAACACTATATCTGGAGCAGCAAGTGCAAAGAACAATGTCACAGGAAGTGACCCTCAACTGAGAGGTTACTCGCACTATGAGGGTTTAGAGAGGATCGGTGTACCGAATGATGCAATGCTTACATGTGCTATTTCAGTATGTCTCTGAGTAGCTATACTGACCTGTATGTGTATTTGATTCTTTGGCATCTATTTCAGTATTTTCTATCTCCAACCTTTTGAACAGAAGCCATTGATTCCAACCCTTGAGACTTTGTGCATTTATTATAAAAACTTAATGATCCCTCTTGCCTGGACATACATTGGAAAGAAAGGAATATGCAGTTTTCAAAGCAATTCAACCGTTTTCTTACGCGTGTGAGCTTTTAGAAAAGTGCTTCTGTTGTGGCGCATTCTACACATTTGTTTTGCATTACATTAAAACGTAATGAATTTAAAAAAGTGGCAGTAATCCTGTCGAGTTTTTTGTTGGCATGGCCGTCTTTGCTGAGAGGTCTGAATTTTTTTTCGCAGCAGGGTGCTCACCGCCCCCTCTAACCATCATTGCTCGCTAGCAGCTCAACACAGAATCACATTTCACACACTCAGAGCCAACAATTGATCTCATAACAGCTGTAAGGGAAATGGCTGCTCTCCCCCTTACTCCCCAGAGAATAGACATAGGTTAAACCAAACATGTAAAAATGAACTAAGGAATGTAAGCTCCATACAGCAAGTCACTAAAATCAACCAAAATGTAATCAACATTTGAAACAGACCAAAAAGTACACTCACTGCCCACTTTATTAGAAGCCTTGAATATCTATCTGTTGCGGCACAATTTGCTCAAGTCGTCAGTTTAGGTATTCAATGCTGCGTATTTGTCAGTGATTAACCATTCTAAACTTAGAAATGACATAAAAGCATAAGAACTACTGAGCCGTGTACATTCGTAAACAAACTAACAATCCATAACCCTGTCAGTGCCACTGCTGTGGCAAAAATGATTCACCTCCCTTAATACATTTTTTGTCAGAAGCAGCACAGCTGACAAATCATTAATGATGAAAAATGAGGTACAGTCAGTAAGTAAAAACATAAAGTAGTTGGGGCTCATAAAGTGGTCAGTGAGTGGACAGTGAGCACAATGCATATTCAGCGTTTTTATAAATGCATCTGGTTTTGTCTTAGAAATCAAATAGCTGCCTACTAATGGACTGTATATTCTGCCGTCAACTGGCACATCACACTCCACTGGAGGGACTGTCTAATAATTTGCATACAGATCACAACAAAGCTCTAAAAATAGAACAGTGTTGCTAGTGATTTGCATCTAAACAAGTCTCAACATATAAAATGCAATTAGCTGTGAAATTCAGGGCATTCCAAGGAAAAAAATGTTCTGGTACCATCTGTGTGTCTTCCAAGGTGTGAGATGTTTAGCTATGACAAATGTGAAAAGGCTGATTTGGAGAAAAATAGTTTTCTCATCCTTTCTATTCTTTTGTGCTCACTGACAGTCTAATAATCAGCTCCTTTACATATTAAGGGTGTTGACAATACTTCTAGACCTCTCTATAATTTAGAAACATTATAGAGTAACAGTAAACAACAACAACAACCAGTGTACAATAACTACAGGAACAAGACATAATTTACATAATTTAATTACATAAGTTATTTTGGGTTTTTTTTGTCCTGTTTATTCTTATATAAAGAATAGGCCTCATAGAATGTGATGGCTACGCTAAATGGCTATACTACCTGCTTTTTTTATGACGATGTTAAAATTTTGACATGAAATCCATTCATTTTCCTCTAAAGAACTTTTCAGTTGATGTTTCTTTAAAGAACCATTTTTTTGTAAATGAGATGTACATACTGTAAAGGCTCTTGGAAGAACCCTTAAACTGGTAAAGAACTTTTACTGTGCAAGTTCTTTATACCTTTAAGAGGTTCTTCGCAAGGACATATAGTATTTCTAAATATAGTACTTAAGGGAAATAAAATGGTTCTCTTATGACAAACAAGAACCAAAAAGCTCCAGTATCTACCAACAAACATCAACAAAAAAAACCCAAACTTTTGCATGGAGGCCCCAGGGTTGCGCTATCCTGAGTATCTCACCAACACTGAAGAAATCTGTTAACTCTCTACAATGCACCATTTCAAATCCAAACATTCTAGCCATATTTACACCCCAGCAGCTGATTCATCCACAGACTCAGTGGAATGTGTTGTTTTAAGCTGAACTCTCAGACCACTTCACATGTATAAAACAGGACTCTCGATGTATATTAAACAGGATTCTTTACAAGTGCAGAGTGAACTCAGGCCTTACCGCCACTGCCTCCAAGATCTGCTTGATGACGTGCGCAGCATCTCGCTCACTGTAGTAGCCTCTCTCCACAATCCTGAAACAACAAAACATGGCATGCTGTTTGAACAGTAGTAGAGGTTATGGAGATGAACAGACGTGACATATGAAAGATTCTCTTACAAACAGGGGTGTAATTCTGTGACATCAAAACATGATGGTTACATTCTTTGAACATAAATGTTATTTACTACCCAGGCTGTTTTGTACACTGATTAGTCACTTCATTAAATACACTCGCCTTGTATCTACATTCACTGTACATTTGATAAGCTCCACCGACCATGCAGGGCCACTTTAGTTTGCAGATACAGACTGTAGTCCATCTGTTTCTCCGCATCATTTGTCAGTCCCTTTTACCCCATTCATCAGTGGTCCCTCCACAAGATCACCAATGAGCAAGTATTATTTGGGCTAGTAGTGGAATGCTAATGTGTGTGTGTGTTAAAACATCAGTGCCACTTCTGGACTAAGAAGAGTCTATCAACCAAAAATATCCAGCCAATAGTGTCCTGATGCCTGAAACTCGCAATGATGCAAATAAACAGAAGGACTACAGTCTGTAACTGTAAACTACAAAGTGCACTTATATTGTCAGTAGAGCTGATAAACTGGACACTGAGTGTAGATATGAAGTACGTGCTCCTAATGGTTTGTCAGTATATCTGTTAAGCAGTTACTGTTTTCATGTCAATAGTGAAAGAAACAGTAGAGTTAAAATAAAGAACACAACAGCGCCATTCAGTGCCTAACAAAAACCTATGGTGGTATAGGTCAGCTAAAGGGACCATGTCTGTAAATGGAAAATAAACTGACAGCCTTTTGCCAGTATATTCCTTAAAAGAAAGGTACGTGAATGGCTCCATTAATTGATATATTATAATACAATACAATATAGCACTCTGAATTTCGATCATGTTCAGGTGAAATATGCAAGCTCACAATTTGGTTGACTACATTCAGAGAACTGTTTTCTACAGGGTTTCTAGACGTAAGATCACACCTAAAGTCATACTTTGGTTGGTTGAGTAACTGGAAAAGTCATATGCTGTTGCCTTCAGTCCTGTCAGTAAAGCCAGGATGAAACGGCATACCTGTCAAAAAGCTCTCCCCCAGTCACCAGCTCCAGAATGAGAGAAATTTCTGTTTCCGTTTCGAAGATTTCTTTCAGACGGATCTGTGGGCCAGAGAAAAACACCTGGTCATAACAAAACAAATGACAAATGATGACTGATATGAAACAGATGTTGGTGCTGACACAGGACCATGTACTAGTCTAGAAATAAGATTGTTTGTCGGGTGCCTAAGGCAGTTAGGGGGACATGTTCTGAAAGCAGCCTAAATCATAACTGGCTAACATTTGCTAACCTATTGTTGGCAATTGCCTGGTTTGTTCGCCATTCTGTATTACTATTGCATGTAATGTGAGCTAGCTATGCATACACACACTGCATTTGATTGCTGTGAGTGCACATATGTGACCTGATCTGGCAAAATGAGTCACAGTGACCCAAAATTCAAACTGAGCTTTTGGCATCAGCGAAAAGATGAAAAAGTAAGCTTTAAAATTATATCTTGGTCAAAGCTGTATCTTAAACGGTTGCCAAGTTACAATCGTTTGAATGATGGTCTCGCAGCACCATTTTCCAACTGAAAACCTGAGAAAATCGCATTTAAAGTTTTTGTCAGTTTTTTGTTGATATCTTTAACAATCCATAGCATTCAAAGAGATGCACCCAGTATTCAACGACAAAATATTACTACAGGCTTTTAGATACTTAGAAAAACACATTAAATCAGACTGTAGCTTCAATTATTTCAAAATATTTATTGAATACTTATCAAATAATTCATATTTTTGTAAGATTTGAGAGTTGCAACTTAACTTAAACAGCCATTTAAGTACATTTTCACAATTAATTAATTTTGAAGACCTTTTCTTTCATATAAAACCAAAAAAGAAAAATAGATATTTTTGATGTTTTTCACCATAATTGGCCCGTATCTAAATAAATAGAACGCAGACTCATTACAGTAGATCGGGTCACATATGTGTTTGTCTATTCTAAAGCTTATGTACTTATTCGTTAGATTTGGTTAAAGCACAAACAATCTGTGTCAGTATCTTTGTTGATTTCCAGAAAAAACATGTCTATATGTCTAGTGTCTTTGGTGGTGACTATATGTTAACTAAGTCTAATCTAGCTGTTCCTTGTCTATTATAGAGAAGGCAGTTGTACATGCTCTTACAATGTTTGGGTGGGAAAGACGCAGCAGCACCCCAATTTCCGTTCTTACAATTTTCTTGTCGATCTGTGATGACAAGACATCAATGAGTAAATATGTGCAACAATATTTTTTTTTTCCAAACCAAACTTTAAAATGGCAAACTGACTTACAGTCTTCTTCAGGACTTTGGCTGCGTAGGGCTTCTCTGTTTGCTTCTCCTCGCAGCGAAATACAACCGACGTAGCCCCTCTGGAGAAAAAAGCAAACAGGGAAAAATCGATGGAGGCTTAAATAAGATGGCCTTATATAGTGTTGGAGACAGGGGGAACCTCTGGCAGAAATGGAAACGTGCAAAGGCATATGGGAAAAGCAGCCTGACTGTGCGGAATCAATGTGGTCCTACCAGCCATGAGCTCCTTCTTCTACTGTATGCCCCACTTTTGGCTGCGACTACATGACTGACATCCATCATGTAATTTTCCAATGCGAGGTCTAGATTTGTCAAGATGATATGATATGTCAAATGATAAAACTCGTCACCCTTATGCTTTATGCTAATGGTAATGTAGAAACATCTCTAGCAATCAATGTCAAATTAGGGTGTTTAATTTAGACAGAATATAGCATTAACCATTAAAGGATGGAAGTAGCTTGAAAATGGATTCTTTACCATACTGTAGTATGAAAAAATATACTCTAGTAAGACCATTAACTGTCATTGTGCCACCAAAAAACAGTTCTGATTTGATCTGGCTTTCCTTGAAATATAGCCTCAAGCCCAACTGCACTCAAGCTGTCTCCGTGGTAACCAAGTCAGCACCTCCTCCAAACTGATGGCCTACTTATGAGCTCAAAAACATGGCAAAGCTCATGGTAGTTATTATAAGGACATATAATCATATAATCATTATCCATAAGGACGATGCTGTGTAGATTTTTTTTAGTTAATTACAGTTCGGTTTTTTTTAGTTAATTAATATAACACATAATCTATACAAATGTGCCAAACAAGGATTAACACCATAGAAGCATGTGTATGTCCAAGGCTCTTTAAACGAATGGCAACTATTCTTTATCAATAACATGCAAGTGTGAAGAACCTGATTAAAACCCAAAGAACCTCCACACCATCCCTAAAAGAAATACCTTATGTTAACAACTGCTCTGCCAACAAATTCCAGAATCTGGAATTTCCAAAATAGATCCAACACAGCTGTAGCTTTCCAGTGAAGACGCTGAAATTAACACATCACGTTGTATGTGAATGTTGTGTGTGTGTGGAGGTGCTGGAGGGTTTTCTTAAGTGCTGTGAAATCATTAACACATCATTGTCAGTGGATGACTGCATGAGATCACATGGCTGAACACACAGGGAAGCCAGGCACCATTCCATCTGCTGCTTCGTGATTGAACTTTAACACTTCAGAGCCTCTGCCTCCGAGAGCCCCCACCAATCTTAAGTGTCATCAGGGACCGAGAATAAAGCACCAAATGCATCATTATAAGGGCCTATGTGTATCAGGCCTCCTGGGGTCAAGGGTGATTTAGACCACATAAATCCAGGAGATTGAACCTAATTTCTCTTCATCCTCATTTAACCTCCTATACTCTTAATCCACTCCATGTTTCTCTGTTTCCTGGTCTTCAACCTCTTCCTGTCCTCATTTTCAGCGTAGCTTTTGCATAATAGAAAATGGACACGCTTTGATGGTTTTGATGGTTCACTACTGAATCCATTGACTAAACTAGCTCCAGGATCTACATTCTTAAATCAAAATGCTGGCTTTTTTTGAACAACCACCAAACAACAACCACCTCAGCAGGTCCTTCTGTAAAGATACAGTCTTTGTAAATGACATGTGTTTGAAGCTGAACCCTTTGAAGGTTTAAAGAACCTGGACCTAATCAAAAGGTTATATACCTAGAAATGTACAAACAAGCCAACAACCATTTTGGAGCCTTTATTTTCAAAGAAGATTCTCATCCTTTCATAGATTTTCTGCCCAATTTAGTCCTTGAGATTAATTTAGGATGCTTTGATGTGAAACATGCTATTCTATGGAAATTTAAGAAAATGTTGGAATTGTCCACAGATGTGTCAGTTGAAATCCAAAGCAGCATTTATTGTTACATCACAGAAAGCTGTTACATGAAATTATAAATAATCTGCCTGATGCCTGAAACACTGATTTATAATAGTTTTGATATAAGGCCTTCATAGTGGAGGGGTACATACAGGGTGTTCTCTGCAAAATAGTCCCTGAAGAAAATTTACCACTATATCACTGCTACAGACAACTCAGACTAGGTTCCCTAGTCACTGTGAAAAGGAAATAATTTGGTTGTATTTCAGTTGTAGACATCTGAATCCCTGGTTCTTATGACTACTACAAATAAATCTGAATCTTTTGTCAAATTGATGATTTCTCATTAAACCATTCCGAATTACATACAGGTTACTATTTGACAAATGAATTATGCAGAAATGTTTAAAAATCAGGGGTTTTCCCCTTTCAGTATACAATTTTATCACTGTTGACAACAACAACATTGAATTGCATGAGAAGAACTGATAGAGACCTTCATATCTCAACTCAGATTTGGCTGTGCTACTTCAATGAATTTCAATTACAGAAAAAAAGTTACTGAGCATTTTTAGGACTTTGGGCCAACTTAGGGCTGTTGACCACCTTGCCAAAGACCACAGGGACAGGGGGCTCACCTTCCCAGCTCTGGGCCCATGGTGTAGAAGTCTTCCATGGAGACATCTCGTCGAGATCCATCGACCCAGTACTCCACCGAGCTCGAGGCGGACCGGGAGGTGGGCATGGTGGACCCTGATAAACGCAATGTAGTTTTCCCTTCTGTTTAAACGGTCCTGGAGATCAGATGAGGCCAGTCAGACGCATCGCGCGCATCTGTAATGTGGCTCCGAGTGTTTTCCAAATGTGATGCAAAAACGAGATGTTTAAAATGTCCTCGCGCGGGGGCTTTCCTCGCGCACATCAGAGTCGGTCCGTCTGCAGAACAGACCCTGTCGGTCCTGAAACGGTCCTGCTCTGCTCACTGACAGATCTTCAGCCTCCGAAGGGCCCGGGAGGCGTAAACAAGCCCATGGTTCTTCCAGAGCATCCAGAGCATCTCGAGATCCAGCAGCCCCCGAAGCGAGGCAGCCCCTTCCGGCGTTCAGCTACAGCGTCTCCACACACAACATCTACTGCAGAGACCCCGGACGAGGACGCTCCCAGTCTCCAGCAAGGACACGAAGAAAACAGCCCAGATTATGTGGCTCAACCCTGCCGTTGCCTGGGTTGGGTAGGTGGTGGCTTGAGGGGAGGAGGAGAGGGGAGGTGTTGTGACAACCGCGAGGGAGGGGGTGGGGTGTGGAGGTGGGGGGTGGGCGGGCTGCCACCCAAAACATACGCCCGCCGAGGGATTTCTACCAATCCACTGCCTCTGCTGCACGAAGCAGCTGCAGCCGAGAACAGTCGAGCCCAGGGACTAGGAGAGAGCTTTTCTGACAGCATGAGGTTAGAGTTAGAGTGTGCTAGAACATTTTGCAACCCTAAAATGTTCCCTGACTTCTTTTCTTCTCTCACTAGGGAAGGTGTCGTGTAATGACTGGATAAGGAAGGGGATTTCAGCACCTTAGACAGCTCCAGTTCATTAAAGGACCCATATCCTACATTTCCCACCACGTTAGTGTATGATCACTTGATCATTTTTAAACTTCCTTTTTATCCCTTAGATTCAGGTTGTTTTTTTTCCATACAGGGCATTAAAAACGAATACAGTTTTGAAACAATACCTTAATTTTTGTTGTATTTTAGTGTCAAAATTTCATGATGAAAGTTTTTCTCCCTCCTGAAATGTTTGGCAAATTGTAATCCAACCATGAAATACTCCCATTCAAAATCAGTTTAAGGGGAAAAATGCGAGGTGAGTGCAAAGGGTTGATTTAACTTGCTGTAGGCTCTGTAAGCATAAGAGGGCTGGTTAGGGCTGGATTTTGTATTCAGTTTTTGTTATTATTACATATGTCATATTATTGTTTGAAATTTTATGTACAAACAGTTTATACATAAGTAAGGAAAATTCTGTGTTAATGTGTTTAATTAATGAATTAACTGTATGAAACCATGATGGCCTATTTTATTTACACTTTAACTCATAAGTCACTGGTAAAACACAAATTCTGTGTTTGATTGTGTTGTGTTAGAAAACCAATGTCTGTAAACAATTTCACTTTGTAACTGCATGGAATAATTTAATATTTAACAGAAATTTGTATGCCAGCCAATAGGAAGCTGTTAAAGTGATATTAGTATTAATATTTAGTTTATGTCTTAGTGAGATGACAGTCTTTAAATTGAAGACTCATGTTGCTGCAGTAATAAACAGCTAACTCAGATCTGTTCTGTCATACTGTCAGGTCTGAGGGGGCTAGCTCTCCTCAGCCTTGCACTTCCTCGGGGCATGGAACAGGCAGAGAAGCAAGGATCCATGCTAGTATGACTTTTATTAACAGAAAACGTGAAAACAGAAAACAGGCATGAGGGCCATCAGAAACCTGAACTATAATCAGGACTTAAAGTTTTAGAACAACAGGGCAAAATGAGGTGCAAAAAGAGGGAATGGACTGATAACTCGTGACTAACACAAACAGGACTTAAATAGCAACAGAAATCAGGGGCAAACACAAACCAGATGGAACTCAAAAGCATGTGAGACATGAACACAAAACAGCTGAAACCAAGACACAGAACCAAACAGACAAATGTCAAAATAAAAGACCCCAAAACATGAGCAAAACAGAACAGAAAAACAACCGAAAAGCAGTGGCCCTCACTGGCCACTGGCCAAACCGTGACACATACTTGCTTATTTAATAGAAATGGCTCATCAAAATAATATAAAATTACATCTGTAATAACTCACTTTTTTCACTTTTGTTACATAATTTAAACTCAAGAGGTGATGTAGAAATACAAAAAAATTACAGACGTTAGTTAAGTATGTTTGAAATATGTATAAAAATTAGAGGCGGGCATAGATTAATTTTTTTAACGGGGGGGGGGGATGGGGTGGGTGGGCGTTAACGGCGATATTTTTTTTTTTGCGCGATAGCACCCTTTTTTTGAGGGTTTGAAAAATAGATACTCCCTTACTCCCTTAAAATGAGCTCCCTTACGATACCTTACGGCATTATTGTAAGTGGAGTATGTGTCTTTCAGTGTTCTTATGGTATAAGAGCTCCTAGGTCAGTACAGTGTTCATTACTTTATAAAACATGTGATCTTATGAGCAATTCATAACCACTCAAATACAGCATATTAAACATGCTTTCCAATAACTATGTCTATAAACTCTGTGGAGAATCACAGTCTGCTTTTGGAGAAGAATACCCCCCCCCCCCTCCAGAATGCAGTGGCTATGAGACAAGCCATTTGAGAAGGGGTATTCATTTTGTGTCTGCATAACATCAACTGATTCTGTCAGACAGAGTTCTAGTAGAGCTGTCAGCCTTCAGAGCAGCCTTGAAGGCGAAGTCCACTGCTTCACAATTTATCATCAAGTGCCTGTCCTCCAGCCCCATTTAGAGTGAAAAAGAGATGGAATACACAGGAAATGTGAAAATGAGTCTAAAAGTACCATTCAAGAATGAGCAACCTTTAAAAGTGGTTGTTTTCAATTTGGCAAGTTGTTTATTCTGTTTTCATTGTATTTATATGTTTAACATAGCTGAGAAGAGACCAAGGATTTCCCAAGTTAAAGAGATGTACAGTTTTAATGTTAAGGTTTCAGGGATCCATTATTGATTTTTTTTTTTGTAATCCTGCAGTGTTACAAGAAGGTGTTTCAGAACATCATAACTGACCACAACAATGTGACTGACCTACTGACTACAGTTGGTAATGTATTTCATGGCCTAATTGTTTACTTTGTAGTTTCTAGGTAGATATAGTTAAAGAAGCTCTTCCATTGGTTATTTACATTTACAACAGTTGGCAGATGCTTTTATAAAAAGCAGCACACATTTCTGTGCATCAGGCAAATGTTTAGATTAGGAACATGTTTTGATTTTTAGTGGGCGAGGTTCTTCTTCTTCTACTTTCAGCTGTTCCTGATTAGGTGCCGCCACAGTGGATCAACCATCTCTTTTACACTTCCCATTACTCTGGACCCAATCTGGACTGTTGCCCCCAACTCCCTCCTTCTCTGTACTTCAGTGGGCGAGGTTGATCCCCAGTATGGTGCTGCAGTCATCTGTGGCCAGGAGGCCAAGGAAGTATAAATGGCTTTGCTCTCTCTGGGTGGGTAGCATGGCCCCTCACTCCCCCATCACACACTCAGCGAGATTCTAGTCAGCACTAGAGTCTGTTAGCATTCGTAACAGTATTGGCAGTCAGTGTTCTGTTCCAAGTTGTCCAATAACGTTGTGTTAATGGCAGTTCAAAAAAACGCAATGGCTTTACGTGACTTAGAGGAAGCTCTGTCCTTCTCCCCCGCAGTGTTGGTGGTGTCATGTGATAGAGGGAGTCTAGTTAGTGGGTGTAATTAGAGATGGCTAAATTATGCAGAAAGTCATGAGTCCGCTCACCAAAAACAAATTAACACAATACTAGAATCTCATAGGGGTGCAGAAAGTAGAACAGTTATCACAGTGGTGTGTTTTGTACATTTTCCCCCATGTTTTGATGATTATGGCCCAAAATGGAGGCCTAGCTTTAACAAGATATACACTACTGGTCAAAAGTTTTAGAACACCACAGTGTTTCAAGCCTTTTTTATTGAAATTCAAACAATTCAAGTCCAATGAATATCATGAAACAAATTGTGAGAGGTTTAAAAATGGTGAGGTTACCCAGAAATGGGAAATAATTCTGGAGCTCCATGCAGTTCCTCTGGTTTGGGCAGAGTTGGTCGGGTTCGTCCTACAGCAAGATAGTGTCCCAAAACAAGCCCAAGCTCTGCCAGAACTACCTTAGATAAAAGAAGATGGTGAGCTGTAAAACATGGAGTGGGCAAAAGTCTCCAAACTTAAACCCATCGAGCTGCTTTAGGATGAACTGGACAGAAGAGTGAAAGTAACCTGTAAGTGCCACACACTTATGGGAACTTCTGCAGCAGAGCTGGGAAGGACTTTCTGCAACAATGTGACACTGCTGTTACAAAAACAGTCCAAACTGTATCAGTACAGGACAATGAATTTTTACAGGGCAATGAATTTTTACAGGGCAATGAATAACTTTACAGGACAATTGCTAACTTGCATTAAGTTAATTTAACAAGATTAAATTCTTAGTAACTTAGGGCCATATGTTGGACCGGGGTGGGGAAAGGACGCACAGACAATGATGATAAAGAATCTACAGAGTTTTAATGTATTCCTCTGCAATAGCAATCACCAAAACAAATCAAGTTTTCAGCAGCATTGGAACTTGAACAAAACTGAAGCTCTCTTGGACACGAGTCC
>JBBPDC010000038.1:13622590-13634477 GCA_037974485.1 Hemigrammopetersius urotaenia
ATAAAAGGCCAGAAAACAAACTGAAATCATGAATAAACAGAAAAGCAGCGGCAATAACGAGGGCCGCTGGCCAGACCGTGACAGTTATGCTTATATGGAGGAGATGAAGCTAAAGTGGACCAAACCCAGGTAGAGTAAAGGTTACTTCCACGATATTATTACTCAAGCAGTAAAAATCCAAATAAAAGTAGCTACAAAAACCGAAATGAGTAAAAAAGTGTCAGGCCAAAAAAAAACAGAACAGCAAACAAATCCATAGAATCGGTGAAGGAACTGAACTCTGTTGGGTGCTATGCTTTTACGGCATCCAAGTCTAAAAAAAAAAGCTAAAGCTCAAAAGTGAGAGGTGTGAGCGACAGCAAAGCAGTCCAGAAGCTGTCACCAGGAGAAGAAAATGAAGAAGAAAAAAACGACAAATAAGGAGTTAGGAACTGAAAGTGGAGCTGAGAGGAAAAAGGTTTCTCTCCTCACAAAACAAGTGATGAGTGATGAAAGTCCATCAGATCGAAGTATTGTACTTAAGTATGTGAAAGTAGCTCACATTTGAGCTTCACTGAGTATGTGGCATGTTTTTTTTCTTCAACCAACATCTGAAGTGCATCGCACACACATTTCGCCGGGTTTGGTATGCCATTGCCGCATTGCTCATATCGGGAGGATGGGTATCAAAACAAATTAACCGCTATCCTCAAGGCACAGCAGCCAACAGGCACTGATAAATGAAACAATAAAGATGAAAACCTAATCTTACTATATTGAAATGTTGGCCATCGTCATTTGGTAGCATGAATTTCCTCATCGTTCTTCCCTGAATGCTAATTCAGGATAGGAGGGTATATACAAAAAAATATAAACATACAAGCATTCTTCCTTCTCTAGGGCCTTTGCATTTGTCTGATGGATCCACTTTCTCATTGCATCGTCCCTTTGAGATTTACCAACGGCAAGGACATCATTAAAAGCTCAGTGAATCGCAAGCTTTAAGACAAACTGTGGCGTTAGCTTCAACAATGACATGGCAAGCCCCTAGACAGAAAAGCTCTGTTTCAAAATCTCAGCAATACCCACCTGAGGGAGACAAATCCAATCGGGTCTTAACCCTGGAAGTGTAACCCCAAACAGAGGCCAACCGCACCAAAACACTGACCTTATCAACCAAAAAAGGCTCATTTTCCCTCTGGCCCCTGATAAAATACAATAATTATTATGAGGATGGTGGTACCATTGCGATTGAATGTGATGGTATCGCTGAACTTTTCTTATTAATGTTAATGAGAACAAGACAACATGTTGTAGCAATGTGCGATACAGCAACCCCTTCATATTTTCATGATAAAATGCATCATGATAGACCTTTCCTGAGTCACTACTCATATCTACAGCAAATACATTATCATGGAAAAGACCCACAAAAGACTATTTATAGAGAGTAAATCAGTCAGTGTATACTGCATAGAAAAATGTATTTGATTAATACATTTCTACCATTGAAAAAAACAACTGTGCTATTTTAACCCATGTGCTATTTTAAAAATATTTTGTTGAGGCATTTTGTCAATTCCAACTTGTATAAATATTGTACCATAATAAGTATTATGATACTTAGAGTGTAGCAGATGTGTTATTACTTTGATGAGGGTGATAATTTCAGCTTTACACGCAAGTACAAGAATGATATCACAGGCAAAAGAACAGGTCTATTTGAGATCCAGGACTATTCATAAACCCACCGGGGCTGACCTCTCAGGGGCCTAGGCCTAGCGATACCCCTGTGGTGTAGCAAGTAAACACATGATCATGATGTTATTTTTTTGTCTTATCAGCACAACACTTACATAACAGTTGAAAAATGATAATTAATTGCACTCATTAATGTTATGTTATATTTTATTCTCATGCCTGTTGTAGTTTCACCAAATGATGTGTTTAATATCATACACCATCCAGCAGCCCAAGACATCTAGTCAAGTGTAGGCTTGAGAAATGGTTCTAGTGTTTATGTTAGTCGGAGATCTTCAGGTAGGGCTACTTCCAGCTCTACAGTATGCATCCAAATGTTTGTAAACAACAATCAGCCTTGCGAATTTCAAAACGTTCAAATGTTTAGTTTGAGTCTGTAATGTCATCTGCTGAAAAAAGTCAGTCTAAAAATGTCTCTGGATTCAGAAGTTGGGGAACCCCATGGTGTGCCTACAGCCTTTGCCAGTATCTTTTTTTAACGGAATATATTAAAGTTCATGTTACACAACACTGAGCTTTACATTTTAATAATACAGTACTTTGCCACGCATTTCTGTTGACTATTTTTGAGAAAATAATTGCACAAAACAGACACTAAAATACACGCTGCTGTTCGGTTCTGTTGGTTCTGCTGTTGGAACATTTTGGAACAATGGAAGAAATACTTAAGTATTATTAATAAAAGTAATAGATGACAGCTTCAACTGTATCTAACACCAGTGCCTTTCTTCAACGTTTACATTCTTGAGACACCTACTTTGGAGAAAAGGCTCGTTTGAGGTTTTCATATAAAAACACCAGGTCAGTGAAAATGACTCCACTCCAGACCTCACGACTGTAGACATAATTTGGAGAGTGGGGTACGAACACTGCCTAATACAGGATACTACAGTCTTGTGTTTGTGTGTCTCTTGGTTACAGTTCCGAATAATCTGGAAGCCATTTGGGGCTGTTTATAACCTTTTCGATTCACAGCTTACCCGCCACTTAATTCATTATTTACCTACTGTAAGTGCTGTCTCGTCTAGCACTTAACAGCCAGACAGACAGCGTGGACGGGAAAAGGGTGCGCAGTCTAGTCAGCCTCAGTGGAACAACGGCCTTCAGACGGAAAATAAACTGATACGCATCAATTTCAAATGGATTTGAACTTTTCACTGACATTAAGGGGCTCAAAGGAATTGTTCAGACAAAAGTATTTGAACATGGCTGCTACCACTGTTTTTTGGTGTACATTTTACATTTTTTAGACATTTTATATGGCACGGTCATGCTGCAACAGAAATGTGTCCACAAGGTTGGAAGTATGGCATTGTCCAAAATGTCTTGGTATGCTGAAGCATTAAGATTGCCCTTCATTGGAAGGAAGAGGCCACACAAATTCAATAATTAAGAGGTGAGTCCCAATACTTTTGTCCATATAGTGTATGTTTTTAATGATCCTTATGTTCAGTGAGGGGTAAAAACAGAAAAAACAAAACTCTAAGTATATCAGGTCTTCAGAAGCTTTCACAGCTTTTTTTTTTATCTTTAGCACAACCTTGTTTCCGGATCAATCTGTTGTTTTTATACATATTTTATTATTGTGCACGACTCATATAGGCAGCAGATGGCAAAACAGAAATTGTCACAGGATTTTTTGCTTTAAAGTTTAAAACAGATGAAGAAATAAGTCTGAATACCTGGTCTTGCCCTCCAGTGGATAAAGCTAGTCGTCTGGATTTAAAAATTAGCCTCTTAGGTGCTAACTGAGGTGGTAGCAATAGCTGAAGCAGAGGAAGAAATGTTTTCATACATACTAAGTAGGGTGTGAACTTTTTTTCTTTTCTAGCCAAGCCTTTGTAATGCAATTGGTGAACATCATATAATCACCCCTACTTTGCATGAGCGCTTGAGGGAAAATGCTGTATCAAACAGAGAACTCTGGCCCATATAACAGTTAGGTCACGTCCCTGCTCTCTTCCCAGTCCTCTGGCACTTTTTCCCACTAGGTTTGTACAGCTTTGTATTGATTGCCGCATTTAGCCGAGTTCTTAGGATGCCTTTTAACATTGTTCTAACTCTCTGCCCCAAGAGATACTTTATCCCAGTGAAAACTATCGCTGTATTCATGCCACATCCCTCTGCATTTACAGTGGTATTGATTTTTCAGGAGGACACTCATAATGGAAGGAGCAGTTTCGAAAGAGGAGCTCATTTCCAATTTAACTGATTACTTCCAATGGAAGTTGATGGGTTTGCGCGGGCATGTTTACTATGTGAACATGGCCTGCACTTTTTCATTTTGTACAGCTGTAAAATGTCATTTCATGAAATTGTGGTGAAGTCTGAGAATGAGTGAACGCAATAGATAATGAACCAGTTGCCTGTGTGGCATGACAGTGAATTATTTCGCCCGAAATAATTTATTGGGGCCTTTCTCTGCGCTGTTAAAATTAAAAGTGCCAAAAAGGCTTCTTTGAAGTAATCCAAAAAGAAACAACATTTCAATGGATGTTCTTTAAAGGATGTTTTTTAGATGCAAAGCTCTTCATGAAGCTGGCTTGTAACTGGCTGGCTCGCTCACTCTCATACATACTCTCACTCTCTCACTCATTCACTCTCATACATATTCACCCTCTCACTCACTCACTCACTCACTCACTCACTCACTCACTCACTCACTCACTCACTCACTCACTCACTCACACACTCACCAACATACTCACTCACTCATTCACTCACTCACTCACTCACTCACACACTCACCAACATACTCACATACTCACTCACTCATTCACTCACACACTCACCAACATACTCACATACTCACTCACTCATTCTCTCACTCACTCACTCACTCACTCACACACTCACCAACATACTCACATACTCACTCACTCATTCACTCATACACTCACTCACTCACTCACTCATACACTCACTCACTCACTCACTCATATACTCACTCATTCACTCATTCACTCACTCACTCGCACACTCACCAACATACTCACATACTCACTCACTCATTCACTCATTCACTCACTCACTCATTCACTCACTCACTCATTCAATCACTCACTCACTCATTCAATCACTCGCTCACTCATTCAATCACTCACTCACTCACTCATTCAATCACTCACTCACTCACTCACTCACTCATTCAATCACTCACTCACTCACTCATTCAATCATTCACTCACTCACTCATTCAATCACTCACTCACTCACTCACTCATTCAATCACATGCATACTAATTTTCCCACTCACTCATTCACTGACATGTATTCATACTCACTCACTCTCTAACTCAGATACTTAGTCACTCGCTCATATTCACTTACACCTCACATCTTTGTAAGAGTGGTGCTGAGCATCAGTGACACTGTGGGCCCTTGTTGTAGATGAAATGTACCTAAGTGGAATCTTAAGGGTTAAAGAACTTTAAAGAACCTCCAACCAAGTAAAGGATCGATATCAACTAAAAGTTTATCCTAGAACCATATGTCCATGCCAGGAGTAATTAACTTTTGTTTTCAAGAGTTGAATCTACAGGCACATGAGGCCAGTGTGCTTGGCATGTGACTGAAATAGCAAACACCGTTGCTATAAAACGTTCAAGGAGAAGAGCTATTGATATGCTTTCCAAAGCAACTAAAAAACGACATTCACAGCCTTTCTCGGGCTGATCCAAAACAGCTGTTCCAGAGAGAGTGGTGCTTTGAGTGCTTTCTCAGACGAACGTCTTTTAGCTGAGGCAGGACAGCGTCCCTGCTCAATCTCTAGTAATTACACCACATCTGCTGTAGCCAGGAGATTATCATCACCCTAACACTAAAGACAAACGTAGCTAACTGAGAGAGGGCAAAAAAAGAAAAGCATTTGGCTACAGCCTCAGCTATTGTGGGAAAACAGTTCTTGGAAAGTTTCCAAATAGCCTGGTTTGGCAGCAGAATTTATAGTAAAGGCATGCTTCCTTCTGATGCCTTTGAAGAGGCCTTATGCATTCATTAGACAGCCTGGCTTCCCTGGGCGATCTAAGTCAAATGCATAAAAGTACGCTAGGAGACAAATATCCGTTACAGCAAGAAGAGTCATAAAGTGAGAGCACACAGATAATGTGGACATCTGCTTTAAGTCACCAGGGCTGTCAGTTAGTGGCTGATGGAATCCGCAGGCAGAGACGGAGCCGGTGAGGAGCGAGGAGCTGTACTGTATGGAATGGTGAAAAGAAGACATTGTTTAAACAGACACCCAGTCTTCAGTCTGAAGCACTGTGAGATAAACTGAATTCATCATGAAACCATATCTAGATTCTTTGACTCTGTACCAGTCTTAAGATTTCTAACAAGACGCACCAACTACACATACAGTATCCAAAAAACACAAAAATTGGTCTGATATGGGACTAACATTTCTGCTTTTTTTAAACATAGTTTCATGTTAACTAATCATGTTTCCTTTGAGAACCATTCTTTAAAGAAATACTGCTACCATGTGATTTCTTTCTGCAGTAATTGCAATATTTATTTTCAATGAGACAGAAAGAGCAACCGATGCTGAAAGGAACTCGTGGCAACATATAATCAAGCAGGGAAGAAACTACATTAAATCCTGCTCTCTGCCCCCACCTCTCCAACACACATGGCAGCAACACAAATGCAGGGATGTCTGCTTTACCAAATGGCATAGATGTAAGTCCAGTGGTATTAGATGTAAGTCCAGTGGTATTACTTCAGAGTAAACTTCATATCTTCATCCACATGTCTTTTCTTTGCGTCTTTTTCTTGTTTTTTATAAGATTCAAGGATGGGGAAATATACAGCAAACATGTTTGCTTTTCACTCAGTCATCTGTTCCACAGATCTGTCTCTAATAAAAATACTCTATTATGAAATTCAAATGAGTTCAGTACCATCATATAAACTTGTACCCAAAGTGGAGGTGGACAAAATGCAACAAATGCCAACATCACGTGCTGCAATAAAAATGACTTAGACATAGTATGCATGTGTTTTTCCTAGGTCTGATAGCTTCCTCTCTCCTTAATCCCTTTGAGCACATTTAAAAAATAGAGGCGGGATACGACTGGTTTTCGGGTTATGGTTAGGTGAAGGTAGGACAGAGGAATTGCAAATAAAGATTTGATGCCCACCCTAAGTCTTTTTGACAGACTGTCATCTGTGGTGCTAGCATCTCTGAAAGTAGTTTAATGTGAAATATGAACATTTGAGTTTTGTGTGTAAGCCCTCATGAAGTTAAAGCTCTGGAGTGACTCCCTCTTCTGCTTGAAGGTTCTGATGCTTGCCCGTAACTTTCCTGATGTGATCATTTGCTTGATGACATTATACCTGAGAGACATTCATTTGACCTCCAGAGGGTGTGGCCTTGATGAAAGAAAAGTATGTCTGAATTCTTTTGTGTTTTGTGTTTGCTTAAATTCAAGGTCACTATAGTGCTGGTCCACATAAAAAATGTCTCTCAGGTATAATGTCATCAAGCAAATGATCACATCAGGAAAGTTACGGGCAAGCATCAGAACCTTCAAGCAGAAGAGGGAGTCACTCCAGAGCTTTAACTTCATGAGGGCTTACACACAAAACTCAAATGTTCATATTTCACATTAAACTACTTTCAGAGATGCTAGCACCACAGATGACAGTCTGTCAAAAAGACTTAGGGTCCTCCAGAGGGTGTGGCCTTGATGAAAGAAAAGTATGTCTGAATTCTTTTGTGTTTTGTCTTTGCTTAAATTCAAGGTCACTATAGTGCTGGTCCACATAAAAAATGTCTTCAAACGCACCTTAAAAAGGATGGAAAAAAGTGAACGAGTAGAAAAATATTTTAGTGGATTCCAAAGCTGCATCCTGGCATGAAGGTCCAGAAGGTTGTTCAGCCTGTGCAGTATTGAGAAGAATGTAAAATAAAGTAACCCTCAGACTGGAGGAACATTCTGCCAAAGGGCACAATTGCAGGATGAAGGCAGGCAGGGTGTGAACAGTATTTTCCTCCAGTGTGCACACCTTGAACCAGAGAAGTGTGAATATTTGTGTTTATGTAGTTCCACGGACGCCTAACGGACATCCATAGCACGCAACCCCTCTTTATCAACAATGCCCTTGCTGTCTGTTCCCACAGCAAGAGGGTGAGGGCAAAAAACAACCCCCCCTCACCCTCACGCCCATTATTTCTCCGAACTGTGTTCTTAGGCAACTAACACGTTCATAAGGTCCTGCTTTTGTTTTTGTAACTTTATCAACTCCCTCCTATCTGCTATAAAGTCTATACGATATCCTCCCACTATCATAACACTCTACGGATTCACGGGTTCACATCAAACCAGCTGAAGCGGCGGATTCTGTTACTTTCCTTGGAGGATCTGTTTTTTTATGTCTCCAGATTGGATTCCAGGGGCCAGGGGAACTCTTGGGACATTTCAGTGCAACTCATCGGCCTTGTTTTACAAGAGGCCAAAAGTTTTGGAGCGCCATTCCAGCCGGCTCCGGCGGAGTCATGTGAGCATGGTTACCAAGAGGCCGGATGTCACACGGTCAGGTGCTCAGGCAGAGGAAGGAGGAGGGTGTCCTGTCAGAGCTGGGCCAGCATGAAAGCACTTTAGCAGCTCCGCACACCCTCACCACCCTCTCTCTCCACATCACTAAACTGTCCAGTGGATCAACGACGAGTAGAGGTCCAGGAGCTAAAATTGTATTCCACTGTAATGTGGTCCACCAACCGAGACGGGACACCGGCTCGCTAGAATCTATTGACCAAAGGGGGCTTGTTTTTCCCCGCAGACATCATCTTTTTTATTACATTTTGCCCCAAATGAGACCATGGCTCAATGCCATTGTGTACCATCAGTATCTCACTATCCAATATGGCCGTGCCGTTGTATGAAGTGATTGCTGCAAAAGCCCGTGGGAGAACTGTGGGCAGACATGGAAAGAGAATTGAAATCATTTTTCTTCATTTTCTTAAATTCAAACCAAAAAAAAGAGAAAAGTTTCTTCACTTTCATATTCTTCTCTATTAACCAGAGTGCCAGCTAAACCTCAGAGCGTGTAGCTTTTTTACTTTCACCTGCACAACAATTAACACTGGGAGCACATTTCAAGTAAATATGTGATGTAATCTTTGAATGACTGGATATGTTAGGGCTCACTTACTCGTTGGTTGTAAATGTCATAATTAACTGTGAGATAAAGCTGAAAATATTTACCTACACAAGTGGGCTACAAATACAAGCTTGGTGGTAATGATAATTCTGGTCATTAGCAGAATACATCGTTGGCTGTTTACAAAGCATTTCCAATTTATCCATTAAATTCCATACACTGCACTGAAATGTGAAATATCCCACATTTTAATACTGGACATTTGTATTGTATTATTGAATTGTCTATTATATATAAATGTTTGAATGTGTGAAAATATATGTGACTAACTTTGGAACTTTAATATGTGCCATTATCAAATCATCATTATAAACAAGCCTGCTCATCACTGAGTGTTCCTCAGTGCTAAAAAAATAACAAATAAACTGTTTGAGGTATTTTTCTTAAAAGTAATTGTGAAACGCATCACTCTGAAAATGTCAATAGAAAGCAAAGGGTCCCCAAACTTTTGATGGGCTTGTATGATGTATAAACACAGTGCTGGCGTCTGGCAGTGGGAGGGTGGGTGATTGTCTTGTTGTCAGTCTGGGTTTGTGTATGCTTGAATGTAGGGGTCAGACCAAGTTCAGAGACAGTTCTCAAGTGGAAATAATACCGTCTGCATGCATATGGGCTCCTGGCTACGGATGGCACCAGTAACGGCCTGAATATCATTGCCCCTGTGCTCTGCTGTAACCCCTTTCCTAATCACTGTAATGTTTTGCCGGAGCTTACTGTATTTTATTTACTCATTATGAAAAAAAATATTAATATGAAAAACTAAACAAACTGGATTATTGCTACAAAGACAAACAGGTCTGATGGAAAATGAACCCAGATCTGTTCTGTTGAGCTCTGTGTTCTTTCTGTATTAAATTTCACATTAAATTTGATTTCAGCTACGTTGCTCTAATCAGTACTGTAGTATGTTTAATAACATCATGCGTGTTCTAACCCAGCCTATAGACTGTATAGTTATTTTGAGCAAAGACAGCAGCCTAATTCTATGACTTAAGACACAGTTCACATTATACGAATGACTGCGGTTTACTTTTTCATTAGATTTGATTTGTTTTTCATTTCTTTTACACCACTACTCCCTTAATATCCTACAGTTTGGACTTTGAGGGACTTTTTGTCATTTTCACTCCGTATACCACCTCAGTGGATTTGGAATGAAGCACTAAAGATATGACAGAAGTATAGATTTTCAGCTTTACGTTAACAAAGGTATTGGATTTAGCTTTCAGAAATTACAGCCATTTTCCCTCCATTTTCAAATGTAATTGGCCACGTAACTAACATGCTGTTTCATGGCCATTCCCTCGCTATTCCATGGCAGAATAAGTAGAGAAAAGATCTGAAGTTTATTCAAAGAACTGAATTTGTAACTGGTAGCTGTTCACCGGAACTCATCATGAGGTCCAAAGAGGGATCAGTGCAAGTGAAAGAGGCCATCATTAGGCCAAAAAATAAATGTAAAAAACCTTTCAGAGAGATCATTGAAGTTAAAATTATATTGTTAAAAAGAAGGAATGCACTGGTGAGCTCAGAAACATCAAAAGGCCTAGGAACTAAACTAAAGCAGAATACTTTCCTTGGTGAAGAAAACCCACTTCACAACATTTAAGGAGATTGGTGAATCACTGTCAACGTCTACAATCAAGAGACTCCTTCATGAATGTAGATGCAAACCCCTGGTAACACTGAAGTTAAAAGTGTGGAGAAAGAAAGAGACAACTTAAGCTCCAAAGCATTCCACATCACCATATCACAGCAGTGTTATATATATGGATAATGGATAAATGGATAATGGCTCAAAACATATTAATAAAGCATAAAAATTTGTTTTTTTTGTGGTCAGGAAATCGGATTTTCTTCATTTCTTCAGTTGTCTGATCTCAACCCAACAGAGCAGTTTTTCTGTTACTGATGACCAAAATGAAATCGCAAAGACCAACAAACTGTAGAAACTGAAGGCAGCAACAGTAGAGACTTTAACTGCAAAGGATTTTTATCCAAGTATTAAAACAATACATATATTTAATGTCATATTACATTGTCCAGTTATTTTGAGCCTGAGAAAATTATGGCACTTTGTGAAAAAAAAGTAATTTCTGAAAGCTCAAGGCAATACCTCTGTTAAACCACTTAAAGTGAACTGCTGAAAATCTATACTCCATCACATCTTGGCTGATTTCAAATCCATTGTGGTGGTATATAGAGAGGGAAAATCAGTGTCCAAATACTTGTGCATGCAAACTGTAGCATTCCAGAGTAATGCTTCAGAACATCTTTGGAGAAAAATGCAAATGTAGGATGGGTTTCTAGACTTGGACATGCCCTTACAAACTACACAATATCAGCCATAACAGGTTTTTAAATTACCCTAGTCATGGCAGTGTGGATGTATAATGGGCATGTATCAGCGCTGCTCCCTTTCCCACCACAGGTCTTGCCAGGTGAGTGCTCTAAACTGGGAGCTAGTGGCTGTTTTGCCTGTGCTGCACCACCAGCCGGTTCGCTGTTTGCCTCCAAAGCATTGCCCCCAGTCTCCCCAGCCCATGTATTTTGCATTATGCATAGTCTACATTGCATCAATAATTCAAAACGTACATCCAGATTTGCTCAAGCCTTTGGGACTGCAGCCCCTGTTCTTTACTTGACTGAACATCCAGGGCACAGCCTTGATCACACCTTTTTCCAATGAGCATGTGCTTGTGTGTGTATATGTGTGTGTGAATATGTGCTCTTTGCACATGTTTGGAATGACAGTATCAAAATAAAGCGTTCCTTTTCTTCTATACCATAGTAATGTCTAAGTTGGAATTAGCTCACCAGTTAAATAAATATTGCAGCATGATTGAACCTGTCTTCCATATCTTTGTGATATGATTGCTTAGGATGATCAATAATTTCACTGTAACCAGACAGACCGAGTATTACAGATGAAGCAAATAGAGATTAGGAGGAAAAAAGGGACTGGGGCTCTCCTTTAACTATA
>JBBPDC010000038.1:13640710-13657677 GCA_037974485.1 Hemigrammopetersius urotaenia
CACCAGAAACAGAACAGAACAGGGCAGGGAAAACAGAAAACAAAAACAGTGGCCTCACACGGCCATCAGCCGTGACAGGGTTATGTGGAGATGCTTCAAAATTTTACTCACATCTCATTTACACTGGCAGTGCTTTAAACAGGCATTTACTGGAGGATTCATTGGGAAACCAACAATGGTACTTTTATGGCATTGCTAAAGAGGATCCTTTTCTGGCAGCTACATTGTACTCATTGTGCTATTGTTTGTTTTACTACCAATGAATGTGTATTAAAAAAACAGTCTAAAATGAGCAGTTTAAATGGGTCGTCTATTGTGGCGTCACAAGCCATTGAGAAGAGATCTATTTTTTTTTTTTTTTGCAGGAACATGTGAAGTCCATTCGTGTGGCCCCATTCTTTGATGGGAGTTGCATATGGGTTGAAATGACTCAAAGCCAAAATCTCAAGCTTACTTCAGGCTAGCTTAGCATCCTGTCTGCTCTCTGCATTAGCTTAGCGCTCACCATCACCCATCAGTCTCTGAATGTGTTCTGGCTAAAACATGAGGAGCCAAGGTAGAGTGTTCAGTCTCAACAAAAAGTAGACTGTGTGGGCTAGAAATTAGGCCCAAAGGAAATGGCTTCACTCAACACCTGGGCATTGCAGGAATGCCTCTCCACACCAGTGCAGTGCGATCAAAGCGCAGCCCTCGACGGAGACCTAATAAAAATAAATAAATACTAGCTTGTACCAAGCCTGTCTAGAGAGAAGAGGCGGCCTAGTTGGTGTGAGGAGACAGGGAGGGGGTTTGGGGGGCTTTAGGGGTGCTAAAGTCCCCCGTCCCTGAGGCCTGCTGGGGTGACGCCTGCTAATGGCTAAAGAACTAGAAGGAATGTGTGGCCTTGGGTGTGCGGTTGGAGCTGTGGGACCTAGCAAAGCGAGCTAGCGTGATGTCAGAGGGCACCAGTGCTGTTCAAGGGTTCGTGAAAGAGAGTTAGACAAAAGCCCTAACAGGCGACTCTGTCCACACTGTAGCTTTGGGCAGTTATTTTTAGACATAGAAAAACAGTCCTGTGTCTAACACATTGCCATGTTGAGCCTTACGAGCTATTCCATTCATATTTTATGTCTCATCCTCTGATAATGTTTCTGTCTAAGCTCA
Organism: Hemigrammopetersius urotaenia; assembly: GCA_037974485.1. Classification (NCBI taxonomy): domain Eukaryota; kingdom Metazoa; phylum Chordata; class Actinopteri; order Characiformes; family Alestidae; genus Hemigrammopetersius; species Hemigrammopetersius urotaenia. Next base: position 13,641,854 of record JBBPDC010000038.1, read on the forward strand.
ATGACTGCGCTGTTATGTAGACTAAGGATGTCTGCTGTGCTGCTAATTTTTGTTATTTTATATAAAAAAAGCTCTCACAATGTGCATTAATGTGCAAGCTCTCACAATGTGCATTTATCAATCACATTTGTTGAAATGTGTTATTTTTAGAAGTTTTATTCAATATTTCAATAATCATGTGAAGAAGATATTGTCTGTTATTACAGTACCCCTCAGTTTTACGTGGATTAGCACTCGCGGATTCAGTCTAATGCGGATATTTTCTGAGAACCAAACTGTATTACCACCACCAGCCCAGTGGTGGCGGTAACACACTGAAAAGTTGTCAACCACCATAAAAGAAGAGGAAGAAGAAGCCTGCTGCAGCATGTAGCATAACTGCTGTGTCTTGTCCTCGTATTTTCAACAGTTATCTTAGTTTTAGTATTGGTAAGCTGTGCCCTGTCTAAACATGTTTCTTTTGTGTACAAGTCTTTGCACGCTCTTAATGCTAACCAGTAATGCTAACGTTTTTTAAGCAATAAAGTTTTCTGATTCATATTATTTATTTACCTTTACATTTTCTTTAAGGATAATTCATTAAACTGAGTTTAAAATGAAATTAATGTGTCCTGGGAGCATATTTGCAGGCATATTTAGGGTTTACACTATAAAATAGTGGCGCAAATTAGGGGTGCATTTTTAGGCATTAGGCACAATGTGTTTTTTCACTATACGGGGGTGCTTTTGGAATGTAACCCCCGTAAAAAGTGAGGGATTACTGTACACAATTTTTATCCATTTACATACATTTTTGTCAAGTTATCTGCTTTGATCTTGTATCAACACATTTGAAATAGTATATATTTTTATAACAATAACTTTACTCAGTCATTCCAGGCCAATTATGTTCTCTTGGACACTTTGGCCAAGAATGGCTGTGGTGTCACTGGGGACTTATCAACACTAATGTTTATAGTGTGTTAGTCATTACCACAGACCTTGCAATGCTGTTATTGTATGCAGAAGATCCTAATATGCAAATAAGGTCTCATAATAACACAATATTGATAGTGTTATTGTGTTATCCCATGTAGCCCAAATGCCTTTAATTAGAACTGTATAAAGACTCATGTCAGCTTTCAGTCAGAGGAGGCTAGAGCCACACTGTGAACTTGACATGTAGCCTGCGTTTCCTTTATTGATCCATCTGCAAAGAAACTGCATTTCCATCAATCTACAAGCCCCTGTTTACAGTGGAAGACCCTGTAGCTATAAACTGCATTCTGACAGGCAGGGATGAAATAAAAGCTGCTAAAAGCTCTGCTGAACATCATTAATCGTGTGCTGGCATTTTTAAATGATGCATAATATTAACAGCTTTGTAAATCACATTGTGCAATAGTAACTTTGCCAGAACAATGAAAACAACATCTAAAGACCACCTAAAGTCTGAGAACAATGTGCTGGTGTTTTTTTATGAAATAAATCTTGAGTTCAAAGAGATCTGACCAAAAAACGGACTCACTGAGGCCTCAAAGCATCTGGGACCAGGACGAGAACATGAAAAACAGTGTTAGATGATGCAATCACATTAATTACTGTCATAAAGCATGCTGGAAAAAAAAGGCAGCTGATGAAAAACATGTCTCTTGTCTCTTCCCAGCGCACAGCAGCTACGTCAGTGTAAAATAATAATTGTCTGAATTTAGGAAATGAATATGTTGTCATATTCTGAGAAAAAAGAAATTATAAATTGAAGCCCAAACTAAGTAGACCTATGTACAAAACCAAATCAAAGAACAAATTAATTAAGGGTTGTTTGTCTTGGGTTGTTTTTAATTAAATAATCCCCACAAGACCTCATTTAACTTTTAAAATGAGAGCTGACAGACGGACAGACAATCAAATCGTTTAAAATATCCATAAGACTTCTTGCATACTGCACACCACTTTCTTGGAATGTGGCCATGAATTCAAATTTGCAACTAATCATATTTGGGTCTGAACATTGTGCAAGACAGCCTGATATAATGCCCTAAGCCAAAAAGAAAAAAACCCCAAATTGCCGCTTTTCTTCCCAGCAAGCCACCACCATGCCAAAATGAAGAAGAAAATTCCAACAACAAACGTGCCGGTATAAATATTAATCCCCTCTTAAATATTAATTTTGTGGTGACATTTGCATCCGTCTTTGATCATATTTATATGACTCTCCTTTTTATTTTTTTGGTTCCTAAGCTCCTTGCCTCGTGTCACTAAAGCCAATGAAAGATTAATGGCTGGTTTCTTGCTGGAGCCTCCAGCTCAGCCTGGCTCTGCTGCTGGATGACGAGCAAAAATGCAACTGCTCCGGTTCGCCAGTGCTGCTGGTTGAGTCGGCATATCTGTGTGTGTGTGTGTGTGTGTGTGTGTGTGTGTGTGTCTCTCTCTCTCTCTCTCTCCCTCTGTGTCTTGCCCTCTCTCTTAAGGCATGCAGTGTGTGGAGAAAGCTGACACACTGGAGTGTTTTCTCTGTCTTGGGTCAAACCGGCGGCCTCGAACGAAGCCGTCTGGTCCGTGTTTGCTTACACCGCCAGGATTAACTCGTCCGTCATCTTCGAGTCCAGCGGTGTGAACAAGAGCGAGAACACAGCTCCATATTCACTCACACACCATTCAGACCCTTTTCACTGAGACCTGCCAAAGCCTGCAATAACAAACCTCCGATGAGATGACCACAAGAATTAGCCAAGCGGCCGTCTGTCTAAATTTTTTCCCTTTCTCTGGCAGATCAGTTCACGGCAGGCCGGATGAAGAAACGCTCCTTCTTTTTCCAAAAGCAGAAACACATCTGACTGCTTCCTGCACTCCTGGCCTGACCCTAATCTCAAAAAACTGGCACGCATTCCAGAAGCGAGAACAGCATTAGCTACACTGGATGAAAAGATATGGTCACAAACTAACTGTGGTTAACATAACGGTGCTACCTGCTCCGCTCCTTGATCCGCTCCTGTGTTAGTGTGCTCAGTGGTCTGATCAGTAACATGTTTTCTAACACATCACTGGGTTGGTTTTCCAGACATAAATTAGGCCTAGTCCTGGTCTAAACTGCAGTGAAATGGAAGTTTCACCATTAAATACCAATTTAAGACTGTTTTTTTAAACTGTTCAGTGAGTGGGGTTCTCTACTTGTGTAAAGCAATATTCCTGTTTTAACTAGTTAATTGACTTGTAATTTTGGGGATCCCACAAAATTTGGAGATCTAAACATACACAGGACAAGAATTCTGGGTTTGCAACAGAATTCAATGGCTGGGATTTCCAAAGACAGCTTAGGCATAAACCAGTCCAGTTTTTGTCTTGAATTTTAGAATAGGAAATCTAGTCTAAGACAACAAGCTCACTACATCAGATAAGCCACGATCTGGCTTTTTTCCCCCAATTAATTTTAATTAGGGTGTAACAGACAACCTGCGTCTATCGCCGATTCACTTCAATCACATCTAAGACTGTTCAAAGACATGAAGCTCGTGCTCTAATAGTTAAAGGTGTTTGAATTACATTTCGCTTGCCACCCTTGAACCCAAAGTAAAGTAGCGCCTGCATTCATCTCTCGGCCGGGGAGGATTATGACATCCCGCTGCTGCGCTCCCTGCTGAACATAAATTGGATATTTAGCGTTTAGCGTCAAGGTCAAACAACCCTGTCTGCTGAAGCTTGCTGTCTCAGAAGTGGGCGAGCTCGAAAGAGCTACGAAATCCAGTGATTGATCTCAGACATTTTCTCTCCTTTCTAAGAACATTTAATCTGTGTTGGGTGCGGTTATTGCAACAACTTCCAAATGTAATACATCTTCCAAGAGATTTCCCCCCAAATATGATCTATGGTGTAATAATGGACCAGTGATGGAGAGATAAAGTATAAAACTGCGAACTGTGTTTGAAGCACGAAAATATAAGACAAAATCAAGGAATAAAGGGAATAAGGAAATACCGCCCAGGGGTCCTCCAGTTTCTATTTATTCATTTAAATCCTTGGTGTATTGATTAAGAACATTACATTAAATTACAGTGACAGGGTGATGTATAGCATCATGATGGCAAACCCAAACAGGTGGCCATTGCTTTTTCTTTCTTTGTCTATTTCTCAATTAACTAGTGACCAAATAAGTGACATTATGATTCATGTATGAATATCCAGGCTAGTGATAACTTCAATAAACCACTAACTGATCAGCAAATAGATTGTCTGGAACTGTAGGGGAATTCTCGCTCTCTGTCTCTCTCTCTGTCTCTCTCTGTCTCTCTGTCTGTCTGTCTCTCTCTCTCTCTCTCTGTCTCTTTAGTCTTAGCCTACTGTCACATCAAAATACTTCAAACAATGAAAAAACAATAATGGAATTAAGAGGTGACCATTAAAAATAGATCATATTTCTGATTTTTTTGGTGACTTCTGGTAACCATGTGTAAACTTGGATTCTCACACATTACCACCAGTGTATTACTGTATACTGTCTAGCAACGGAAGAAACTCCAGCCTCACAGATCCTCTTTATTTCATTATCTTGTTTGTCCTCGCACCTGCTAGTCTGCACTCAGCAGACACATTTCCGCTTCAGCAGACACATGTAATTGTGTGCGGATGTAGAAAACACATTTAACACATTTACTTGTTTTGAAAGTGGTCAAGATCTGTCTCTGACCCCTGGTTGGAGTGACACAACCATAATCTGACCAAAATGTGGGCTGAGTGTGTTTACGTCAGGCTTTTCACATTCAAGTGAAATCCGATCACCATGAACACATGTTAAGGTGTAAACAGCCTCAAAATCATGAAAAGTGTCCAGTAATGTAGATATAAACCTCTTGGTACTGCATGTTTAATCACATGCAGTGATTTTGATGTGTTGTCTTTCAAAATAATGGGAAACCTGTTTACTTACAATAGAGGTCAATGGGCAGTTCCTTCAGCAAAGAGGTTTTCTGTTTGTGGAAACACGTCAGAATTACTGTCTGTGGTAACTGAACGTCTGCTCTACAGATGTGGCAGATGGGAGAGGCTGGAAATAACTGGAGCTTTCCTTCAAAAAACAGATAAAGAAAGACAGCAAATAAATTAATAAAAATCCAAATAAAAATAATTATAAAGCTCTGTTTTGTAGTACTGCTTAAAACCAAAAGATGTACTTGAGTGGAGAACATTAACAAACAGCATCTAATTTTCCCAATGACTTTTTCACAGCTGCTGTTGAATGCTCAAACAAATACAGCAAGTTTGCATTAGAAACGACAGCTTCAATTAGTTCAAAGGGTAAATTAGGCACAAGGGCAATTGTATCCCAACGCAACAGTCACAACACCCAAAAGGCTTGGAAACGTAATAATAATAAGCTGAATTGTGGCAATTAATGTCCCTCTGCTTGTGTTTAATATACTGAACTGACTAATTGTAGTCCAGGCCATGTGGCTCGAGCTAACTCATTATTACCACATCTCTGAAAGCCACACTATGTGGTGTTTGTGTTGTGGAAAAGAAATGGATGATATTTTTTCGATTCCGAGTGCAAGACCAAAAATAGGCATCCCGGACCCTCTTCCCAAACCCAGACACATACATGCACAACTCCCTTGACAGTGTTCAATCACAACTTCAAAGTATAATTGACCTTTTCATCTGTCCCTATAGAAAGGGCATAGTAATGAGCAAAGACGGATCTTAAGATTAATTGGCTTTCCTTTCAAGTTTCGCCTTGTCCTTGCTGTGGGCTCGTCTGCACATCTGTGGGTCATTATTGCCGAGGCTGACATTGAGGCCCTTTCAATAATCGCAGCACTGCTCAACAGGCCCAGGACATTTCTACATGTCCCCCGCCACGTGGTGTTGGTGACAGACGCCCTTGGCGGCTGAATGGAGACCAGTTTTGCATTTCACAGTGAATATCCTGTAGATATGGAACAACACTGAAGGGCTTGGTTGTAAAACGGGTTCTTTCTTTCCAGCTCACTTTCCCAACGATGAATCCATTCCAAGCTTATCTGACCATATAATAACCATGATACGCCTCTGTGGTCCACATTTTGTTTTATTTTTATGGGATATTAACTGTTATCTTGAGAAGTAGAATGAGATATGAATCTTCAAAGGCTTCTTTTGCATTGTATGGGCATTAGGTCAGGAAGGCACTGCAATGTGATGGGGTTCATCAGGAATCACTTATACTTTTTTAAAAACTAGAACTTTGTGATTCCATAGAAGACTCACGTTCAACACCCTGAAGGACATTTCAGTTGACAGTTCTCTGAAGAGTCATTTTTGTAAAGAAGACATAAATGAAGAACCTTTTAGGCTAAACCTGAACATAAAGTAAACACTCCAATACTAGTTAAAGATTTTTTTCCTAGAATCAGTCATTGACGGCAAGATCGTTTTAGCCAATTAATGAAGAGATTACTGACCTGCCCAGTGCCCTGACAACCAGTGTCCTCTGGGGACTTCAGGCCTTGAGTACTGGGGACAGTCCACAGCTGATGAACAAATAGGCCTTGAATATTTGATGACTAAATAAACAAAGGTCATTCATCTCAAACCCTGCCACCAAATGTAAAAAAATGTAAACTCCCATAACACCAAAAATGTGCAGACATAATCACTTCCAACACCCTGAAGGACATTTCAGTTGACAGTTCTCTGAAGAGTCATTTTTGTAAAGAAGACATAAATGAATAACATTTTAGGTTAAACCTGAACATAAAGTAAACACTCCAATAAGAGTTAAAGATTTTTTCCTAGAAGATTTTTTTCCTAGAATCAGTCATTGACGGCAGGATCGATTCAGCCAATTAAAGAATAGATCACTGACCTGCCCATGGGCCGTACAAACCAGTGTCTTCTGGAGGCCTTGAGTATTGGGCACAGTCCACAGCTGATGAACAAATAGCTCTTAAATATTTGATGACTAAATAAACAAAGGTCATACATCTCAAACCCTGCCACCTAATAAAAAAAAATTGAACACCCATAACGCCAAAAATGTGCAGACATAATCCTGTCCATGAACCTGTCCACGTTAACTGAGAATTTTACAAGCAATAATGGTAATGCTTTTTTACATTTTTCCCAGTGGTGTTCAAAGAGTACGTTGTTTGTGAGTTGAGGTTAGGGTTAAGTATCGGGCTAGATTTTTTCCTTTTTCTCGATTTTCTCGACACAATAAAGACTTTTTTTTGTGGTACTTTTTGATGCTTTAACCACTGAGAACTTTCACTGCACAATGGATATACCCTATCATAATGCCCATAATACACGTCTTAAATGAATGAATCTTGTTTATAAGTCAGAGTGAGTAAAAAAACACTTTAACTGCAGTCAAATCAAGGGTATCAGGGTATCACTGACTCATTACAGTAATAGCTCTGCTTATTGGTTCATGGTGCCGGTGAGATTACTAGGACTCACACGGTCCTTTAGCAGAATTCTGCAGTAATCCCTGGTCATTTGTAGACAGGCCTCCTCCTTATGCCATAATCCTCTCACCTCACGTCTCGTGCTCGGCAGGATTGGAACCCATTGCCTCCACAGCGATGTCACCGAGGCTTTTTTTGCCCTCTGCTTGTGCCAACTTAGCACCTGGCCCAGTTTCTGCCTGTACCGTGGGTTTGTCTTTCACCAAGGTTAGCTATCGGCCCATAACGCGGCCTGTTCACAGTCTGTTAATTCCCTTTATCAGCCTGAAGCTGCCATGCGAGGGAGGGGGAGTTATCTCTGGAGCTTTCATCAGCCAGCGAAACATGATGGACAAAAATGACTTCGACTGATTCCCCCTCCACACACACACACACACACCCCCATGCATGTGAGTTCTTTTTTGTTTTCAAGGGAGGAGGTGTTAGGAATTTCAGTTACGGTCATGTGCACACGTATGCGGCCTCTGTGTGCTGCAGACTTGTCCCTCCACTGCTGTTCAGAATGGTAATCAGAGCAGGTAGATGCTCAGCACCACTGAAGCGACTGGAGATTCAATTGGTTTTTTGGGGATGAGGGGAGAGAATAAGAAAAAAAAAAATGAAAGAAAGAAGTCATCTTCATGTAAAGCACATGCGATTTCCCCACACAGCCTGAGGCCACTCGTTTCGGTTTTGGTCCCTTTTTTGACTGGGGCGACCACTTCAAACACTCAATCACCAGCTACTTAAGATTGCGGGAAACAAATGTCAAATGTTAGACAAAAGCTGGCGCCTTGCGAGGCTCCAAAAAATGTTGCCTATTAATTCAATTTCCTACTCGTCGTCAAGTTTAGAGGGCAAAAGATAGGAGTCAAGGGCACAGGTCATAACCAATCATACTGTAAACTACCGCTAAAGCTAACCCGTCAAGATCTTTGCCCTCTCCTGACTCTGTTTGCTATAATGAGCGTTGTGGTTTCGGCAAGATCCCAATCTTCACTTGACATCCTCTGCTGAACAATTACAAGAACCAAAAAAAAAACCTCAAGAGAAACACAGGGTGACTGCAATTACATTCTCAAATTGGATTTTAAAAGCGGGGAAAATATGGGCCTTGCTAATGGACCATTTCTGCCAGCTGTGGTAAATGCGTACAGCATCTACAAAACCAGCAGCTTTCTAAACCCTACAGATTGTACTGAATGAGTCAAGAAATTTCAGACCCGAGGTAGTGCGAGTGGTCATGAATATTTAACCATTCACATTAGCAATTAGCAACAGATTACAGAGGTCCGGGCTGGGCAACACTTCCATTAGCGGGAATGGCTTGCAGTGGACAAAGCTGATGGCCTGGACATAAACATCTCTTTAAAAAACAGCAGGCAAGCACATAGGTGACTAAAGAAGATGATGAAACATGTGTCCATAAGACTAATGCTTTAACTTAACACTGGACAAACCCATGGGTTATTTAGTATCACAACTGTTAATCAATTACCCATATATGACAGAAGAGAAAGCATTTTAAAATGATTTAAAATGGTAGTGTGGCGCTCAACCCACAGCAAAGCCACATAACTGACTCACTCTTGCTGAGCAGGTAGGATAGGTCTCCCTTTTTATCTTCATCCACTCAGCATGATGCCAGCAAGTGTGGGTGTCTGTCACCTGATGTAACAGGACTGGATGTTGGTGTCCCCTTCCAAGTATTCTGAGCTGTCCAATGATGTGGGATTACCAGCAGCTTGAAAAAAAATGCAGTGGAAGCACATTCTGCCTCTCACACTCATGGATAGAAATGGCAATGAATGATTTGGGTAGAAATGCATGTGGGTTTTCCATAGTTAATATATGGCTGGATTTGTGTTATGACATCATGGCCCCAGCTCCTATCGCTCTCACTGCAAAGAGATGAATCTGTACATTAAACCACTCTGTATCATTATGTTTAGATCTCAACTGTTGAATTATGCTCACAGTTTTAAAATCAGTGAAATGTCCTTTTAAGATGGCCCATCCTAGATAAGAAAAAAGATGTATGTGTGAACACTGTATTTATCCTGTAAAATAAATCAAGAAAATGTGTTGCAGCCGTTGTCTGTCTCTAATTCCACGGTATTCAAAGATCCTCTTAAGTTTTAAAGCAAGTATCACTTTGAACTTTCTCCCATTATCTTATGAGGATCTATTTTTCGGGGGCAATCTTAATTTTGGGATTCTTACTCCTGAAGAGCAGAATGTTTTTTTCGCCTTCTCTATCTCTTAATTCTAAATGTTATATCATAGCATGAAGTCTATTCAGAAGGTGCAGCCATAATGCTGATAACCAAATTTCCATAACCACTCCCGTGCTTCTCCAAAACAGCCGGAGAACACTGTAGTGCTCTTTTGTTGTTATGAAAGGAGCTCAGTATCAACATGCAGATTAATTTCTTTCTTTACTTAGGTGGTCCGCTGCTGGAAAAAAAGCACCCCCATGATTAAAAGTCTTAAGTCTTTGTCCCCCTGTTTATTGGTAGTTTGAGATAAAAATCCATGTTCTTACCGTGCCGGGCATCTTTCATGACTTCAGTTAATTACATCTCAAAAGATGTGAGCGTGGAGCCTGTGGATTTTTTGGAGGGGAAGCTCACAAAGTTACTCTGTCCTTGTGTTTTAGCCACCCGTGGTCCTCAAGGATGACCCAGTGGTGTGATATAATCACATGTCCCGTGACTTTGATAGCATGGTCAGCTTGCCCTTTTCAAAAATCACCAAATAATGCTTTCAAAATGCAATCAGATGGACAAGCTAATTGGATTACTGAGGGAGGAACAGGCAATTACTGAATCAGTAGAGGTCACTTCATGTTTTTGGGACTGGTCTGTGCTTGGTGGGATTTTTGATGCCTTTGTTGAAGACTTGCCTCCCTTGAGCTTTTTGGTATTTGAGCAGCAACTGCGTAAAAATGAACTTCATCTCAACTCTTTCGAGTGCTAATGCTGACCTTCCATTCATGCATACTCAAGTTTTTATAAAGGAGATTAGGCAACATACATGAGACGTTTATTCGCTCAAAAATTCATTGCGGCTTCAAAAATATTTGCCCTCTATGAATGCAAATATCTCATTATGCAGTTGAGCAAGTGGTCAAATACGGACGAAACAAGAAGTGCCTATTAGGTGCCACAATGTTCATCGACAGTAAAAACATTAAAAACATTCTGCTCATGTTTATTGTAAAATCAATACTAATGACAGTCGGTAAAACTCAAGATGTTTCAATTCAGAACAGACTAAAAGAGCATTAATCACTGTAGATCTGGAGATCTCAAGGTGGTCATTCAGCTGCATCGATTTGGCGATGTTAGAATCAATTAGAATAGATTAAAATAACATCTAAAAATTCCACGTTCCTTTTTCGCTAAAATAAAACGTACATGCACTTTCCATAACTGTCTTTTTCAATAACAGAAGTTGTTGGCCCTTAAATAAACAACTTTTATTCTGGTTTGTTTTGGTTTAATTAAAATATAGAACTGGAAAAAACTGTAGTATTGTGTTTTTATCAAATAAGAAAAATAAAGTCATGCCTTTGCTTTCTAAATGTTTGTAGGCATGAGCAATCAGCATTCTTTATATTTTAATGGGCTCTATTTAAAAAAATGAACTATATCCTGTTTCTATACTCTTTGTACCCAAAGGCAGTAAGCATGTACTTTAGTAATTCAACCAAAATAAATTTCTCCAGTACACCAAAGATTGCCAGATGCCATGTTCTGGTATGCAGCCAGAATGATCTGGTGGTCTTGTGAACTCATAATACAGTACATAATGGTAACTGGCATACCGGACACATTTATTAAATAACTGAATTTCAACTTTAAATAATGTCACTTCTTGGTGCATAAGACAAACAAAAAAATGGTAGGCTGTTTTTTTATTAAATGACTGCGATCGTCGGCAAAACATGTGCTATCCAAATCATATTATTAGTATTTTTATTATTTTTCCTCTTCTTTTTTCTGCCATTTTCAAGACATCTACAGAAATAGCTTGTCAGATAAAGAGCATAACAAGTTAAAAGCTAAAGACAACTGTTTATTGTAGATATATAACTCATGGCTACTTTTTTCTCTACAACTCTGATATACACTGACAGTTTGTGAACCCATTGGAAATTTCTAGCAGTCCTAATATAAAGAGAACCAATTTAAACATGATGCATAGACATTTATTTATTGAGGAAAAATATCCAGTATTGCATATTTTGGCGTGGCACTAGTGTGTGAATCGTTTAGTTTAGTTTAGTCCTGCACATTGGCTTGGAGGAATTTTAGGAAAGTGTCAGATCTGTGCCATGATATAGTTCACAAACAAATGACAGCTAGTGGCCTGGGGCTTTGAGAGTTTCCCCTGTGATCAGAAGGTAATAGGTTTGAATCCCAGGAGTGCTAGTGGCACCACAGAGGTACCCTTGAGCAAGGTACCCCAAACACTGTTTCCTGGGCACTGCAATGGTGGCATCCCCCTGTTTCACCTGGTGAATGGGTTAAATGCAGAGGAAGAATTTCCCATTGTTCTCACTGTGTACTGTGGTGTGTTCACACATGACTATAAGAGGCTACTTTACTTAAAGATTGGACTTTGATAGATACCTTTTCTTTAAATAAGCTTGCTCCGTCTGCTCTAATACTGGATGATCTTCCTCACTGAATTAATAAACAGATATAATATTTTTGCCTCATTTGTTTCATTGGGTTCCTTTTTTAGGGCTTATATGAATGTTTTAGGAACACAGAAAAATAGACAGTCATAAAGGGTTCACAAACATCATGTGCCACTTTCTTTATAGAATCACTGTTTTCCCTAGTTTATGAGAGTCTGATTGTAGTTATTAGCCTATAGCTCAGTAGCTGGTTTAGCTGTCAGGATTGATTGACACCACAGGGATTCCCTAAGGCTGCATGATGGACTTGCACAATGCATGCTGGGAATTGTAGTTAGAACACTGATCAACATGAAAACAATATAAAATAATGAATTCAGTCATAACAGGTGGGCTGGAAGATACAAATCTGCTAATTTGCTATCTAACACACTATAAAACCAGCAAAAAACACATTAAACCATTGTTTAGGCTGAAATGCCATGTATTTATATGTATTAACTAACAGAAAAAGCATTGAGAAAAATCACAAATAGCTTTGTGAAACGTGCAGAGTGCTGTACTGAGCACTATGAGACATTCAGTCTCCTTTCACCAATTAAGAGCTTGCATTGGTTTTGTTAATGATGATTAATTCCCTTCTCTCCTGTATATTGATTATGTGCGTGAATAATGAACACATTCATGTTATAACCGATAGCTCTTCCCCAGAGGGGAACGAAACAGCAGAGCAGAAATTGGTCTCGTGTGAATGAACCCGATTCCACTCTTAAACATCACCCTGTGAGTACAACTGCAAATTTTAATGGCAAATTCTATTTTTAAGGATTTCAACAGGATTTCTTGCCCAACACATAGAAATCATATTTGTGTTTCTCATCCAATTCAGGTTCAATACTGGAAAAGACTGGAGACTCCATTATAGGTGCACATTTACAGATCAATACGTATTCACACCATCCCATCACACCGAGAAATAGCATTCTGAGATGGCCTCGATCATGTTTACTCTTAAATTTTCATCCCCTTCCCTCTTGTTCGAGTGCCTCTCCTCATCATTCGCCCCCTCACTCACTCACTCACTCACTCACTCACTCACTCACTCACTCACTCACAGTTTTCTTCCTCCGTTCCCCCTTTTACTCCTCGCACTCCCACCATAACTTTCCCTTTCCCTCGACAGCACAGATGGTCCTCATTAATAAAGAAAGCCAGCCTTTCACCCTTGTGCCTGAGAGAGAGAGAGAGAGAGAGAGAGAGAGAGAAAGAGAGAGAATGAGAGAGATAGAGACAGAAAGAGAGAGAGAGAGAGAGAGAGAGAGAGAGAGAGATTAAAGACTGATATCTCCAATGAGCAAGCATTAGCTGCTTGAATGCAGAACCAATTGGCAGGTTGTTTTGCTCCTGTTAATGATGCTAAAATATTGCTAAATGAGGGGAGTGAAAAAGGCCAACACAGTGTATTGCAACCGCCTGTACTGTGAAGTGTAAGGAAAGATTATGATGTCAGTCATACAGGTGCTCTGATGTGTTGAGCTGCAAGCATGCATACTTATGTGGGGCAGCTGGTAGCCTATTGGTTGTTAAGGCATTCCTATTGGTTGTTCCTGGCTGCCCTCTGCTTCATTTGGTGAATGGGTTAAATGCAGAGGAAAAATTTCGTGCTGTTCACACTGTGTGCTGTGGTGTGTTCACGTCTGACAAATGGTCACTTTCACTTGTTAAAAAAACCCCCAAAAATGTTGAAAATAATTTTGAGCAGCCTGTTAGGAGGAGTGTGCTGAATGGGAATGAGGGCCCATAAGGCCTGCAACCAGAGGGCATTCTTTCCTTTGGGTCAGTTTGCCTGAGTTAATGGGGACTGTCTTAAAAATCGTAGCTAATGCAGCTTATTGCAGAGCTTAGCTGAGTCTTCTTTTATGTGTTTCTGTAAGACCACAGCTTACCTTTTAGGCACGCAAGGTTTCTCTAGCCTGCCTGCTGGGGACTATAAGCTTCACATAAAATGTATATAAAACACTCTGGCTATTGAAAGTCTGCAAATGCTTTATTAACACAAAGCAACAGTTACTACTTTGAATATATTTTGCAGCGGAGTAAAAAAAAAAACCCTAAACCTGAGCAGAGTAGCATAGACTGAGGGAATTACTGGGCAGTGTACACTGGGAGAAGATGAAGCAAATTTAAAACCCTTATATTATTTATTTCTCAGAATCCTCATTTAACTGCCTAGGTTTTAACCTTTTTATGTGAAGTGTGATTTTATGTGAAATCATTATTCTAAATACAGTGTGTCAAAACCCTTGAAATTATAGCACAACCTGACTATTTTGGAATGATTCGGAATTGTAACTATACTGTGAAAACACAAAATCTAAATAGTCATTTGGCAATTTTAGTTTCTTAGAGAACTTTTCAATAGATATGAGGAACCATTTTTATAACTGAGATGTGAACACATAATGTGGAGGTCCCAGACCAGTTTCCAAGGGCATAACTGGGTTAAACGCTGGAGGGGCTTTGGGGGTCTGGGGGCACACAGCCTCAGGGGGAAAAAAAAACAGCATTTTGAAATATGAAATTGTAAAATCTCTCTCTCTCTCTCTACAGAGAGACTGTATATATATATATATATATATATATATATAGATAGATAGATAGATATTGTGTTAACATATTATTTAACGCCAACGATTATTTTATCGTATGTTAACAGTTTTTTTTAAATTACTCTTATTTTGATATACTACATACTCGCTGCTTCTGCTGCTCCCCGATGAAAGAAAAAGGTTTCTACTGGTACCTGTTCAGAAAAAAAAGAAAACAGGTTTGTAAATGTTAACTTGCAGTTGCTCGGAAGGTGCCTGATATACTGTTCTGATCGTGGCTCTGGACCTGGGTGCTGGTGTTCTGATGAATTATGTTGCCTTGTCGAATGCTCTCTTTATTTTTATACAGTTCATACAGTTTATAGTCAGTTTATAACACTAACAATGATGATACAAAAACAAATAATATGTTTAATCAGAGAAAAATATATGTATATTTCATTACAAATATTTACTTACAAGCAGTGTAATAATTTATGCTGCCTTGTTGAAAAATCCCCCATTTAATTCATACAGTTTATATTATTAGTTTATAACACTGATAATTATGGCAAATGATATGCAAAATTAATAATAGGGTCTACATTTCAGCTGTTTTTCGGGAGGGGATTATAATAGTTAAAAGCTAATGGAGAGTCCATGCTCTGGACTCTGAGAGTACCTTGTTTTTCTATAAAAAGTTATAGTTAGAACGTGAATGCCCTGCAGGGACAAATAGCTTTGGTGTTATATTTGATTTGATTACATTAATGTTTAAGTTGAAATGTATGGAAATATTTGCACTGCAGCTGTGTAACTCTGTTAAAGGGAACACTGCTGTTAAAAAGCCTCTTATTAGTTTAAAGTGCACTTTTGTTCATATAGCAGTACTTTACAAATAAAAGTGCGCAATGCACTACTTTGAATTCATTATTGAATTTTGCATACATATATATATATATTAATATATATAGCATTAATATACGGCTCAAAAAAAAAAAAGGGAACACTTAAACGACACAATACAACTTAAAGTCAATCACACGTCTGTGAAATCAAACTGTACACTTAGGAGGCAACACTGATTTACAGTCTAGACTCTCTCATTGACAATCAGTGTTGCCTCCTAAGTGGACAGTTTGATTTCACAGATGTGTGATTGACTTGAAGTTACATTGTGTTGTT